>JAGTTH010000666.1:0-14210 GCA_022606485.1 Agraylea sexmaculata
AAGAAAACATTTGGACTTCAGTAAGTTCTCCCAGTATAATATCAAGAAAAAAATAATCACACATACTGTATACATATTTTTGATTGGAGATGATGTATATTTTTTTAAAATAGAAGTATTGTATTTAAATGGTAATAATTAATTACAGCCATAAGGCGTCATTTACCGAAATCGAATAGAGCTTCGGCACACGACACGCAAATTAAACAATCAGCTGTAAAGCGATGCAAATTACTTCGGAATACACGCAAGAATCACAAAAGCTTTCCAAAAATACTTGAAAGCTCTTTGAAGCCGAGACAAGCAACATTCATGAGGCAGCCCCTCCACCTTTACCTGCACCCCCTCCCTCATATATAAAGGGGCACAGGTGCACAGCTCTATCATTGCCTCTCTGGCTGTCTCGTGAACCACACAACACACACACCATGGCCACTGAAATGTACGGACATCGTTATATGTACGTGCCCAAACAGGAGCTCTACGCCACCGTTGACAATTCATTCTACACCTATCCGAGGTCTCCAGACTCCGGCCACGTCTCCTTGGAGTACCCAGCACCGCAAGCTTCGGACCTCCTTCACAGATATGGAGAGTGTTCAGATTTGATATCATCACCGGGGGAGAGCTTCAGATCATTGAGCCCTTCCGAAGCTCATCTAGTGATGGTGCAGGAACAAGAGAAACACTTCACCACGCTCATACCTTCGGCGAATAATATCGCTTATAGAGGAATCGACGAAAGCGTGACGGACATCGGTGCGGACTTTTACACGTCCGAGATGATACCGGTGCACGCGGAAGATGTTAAAAAGAAAAAGCGCAACTACACGAGGAGGGCGTCGTCCAAGGCTTCGGAAAAATCAGAGAAAGATGAGGATTTTTTGATGGATGATTTGGATGATGAGAGCATCATGCAAGACTCCGGAGACGAGGCGCTCTACGGCGAGGATGAGATGAAAAGAGGACGAGGCAGAGGGAAAGCTGTCAGTCCTTTGGTGATGAGGAGAAGAAGATTAGCTGCCAATGCCAGGGAGAGAAGACGGATGCAGAACCTGAACAAGGCTTTCGACAGACTGAGGACTTATCTTCCGTCCTTGGGAAGTGATAGACAGCTTTCAAAGTACGAGACTCTTCAGATGGCGCAGACTTACATAACGGCTCTCTACGAGCTTTTACAGTAGTGCTTTTATAACACAACTAGTGAAATTTAGACTGATTTGGTGAGATATTTATGTAGTACGTCTGCTTAAAGCCAAATAATTTAAAAAACAACTCACTTTAGTTAAATGTATTAGACAAAGAGTTACCTGTGACAATGCCCTTTGTAGTATTTAAAATGATTATTAAATTATATTTTATCTTGTTAAGTTGTAAATAAAATATTGTGTTTTATCAAAAACCCTTACATCAGATTTTTATTATATTACCCACAAAAATATATAACAAAAAAGAAAGAAGAAATGAGTAAGTAATATATAAATATAAATAATTCCGTTGCGGACGATTGGTGCCACTTATGCTGTCATTTCAAATACTAAATCATAATCTCGTCTTTGAAGCTCCCCACAGAGAAGAACCACTTTAACTAACTAGACTTCATTGTATAGTTATCGGATTTATTTTCACATCGGAATGGCCGAAATAAGTCAAAGATTCCGCCTGTGCGAGTCGAATGAGTTATCAACGAGTATAAATCCGTCATCGAGCACAATGCTAATCAGAGAGCCCCATCGAGTAAGTACAATTTAATTTCCAGCAAAATTTTAATAACGCACATAAATCAACTTCGATGTGATGAAATGACATAATGGTTTCAATCTATGGTGTTCAATAGAGTGAGAAGAAGTAATGATTGACCGCGTGGTTCACATCCATTCATTAATACATAGTAAAAAAAACTAATATGTATTCAATACAATGAAGCGGCGAAGAAAATACCATAAATTAAATTATGGCGCCTCTATAACACCACAGATATATCACCAGCTCTTTGATTTAATTAGATGCCTACTTTTTGAAAGTGACTATTGAAAAATACTTTAATTTAATTCAATTATTTAACAATAAAAAATATTCTATTTGGCAACACAGAAACAATATTCAAATATCGAATATTCCCCATTTTAAAAAATGACATTTCTAACCTGATTAGATTCTTATTAGAATTAGGAAAATATTACTTTGTTATGTATTAATAATTATTAAATTTCAGGATTTAATTTAGTCATAAGAAGAAGGCATTAAAAACAGAGTAGACTTGGATAGATAAATAAAATAATTCTTAACCAACTAAAGCGCTTTTTTAACATTTACCTCAAAATTCATTTTATTTCATATACAATATATTAATATCTTATAATTTAGAGTACCTCGCAATTCCTCACGTTTTATGGTTCCATTTCAAATAGATTTTGCAAGAACTAATTATATGTCTCATACATTCTTTAGACGATCCATGTCCTTTTATAATAACTCCTTACCTGAAGTAGATATCTTTCAAAACACCCTCACTGATTTTAAATTTATCCTTAGAGGACTACTATTTAATTAAATTTGATCATATTAAGTTTTTTACCTTTTTTACATACACTTCACTTTATATACTTTATTTTTCTTTATTTTGTATATTATTATTCTATATTTTGTAAATGTAAATATGTACCTAATTTGCCTTAGAATAAGGAATTATGTAATTATACAACTTCACATAGAGATGTAGGTTCTCTGGTATTCCAGAGAACTGTTTTCTCTTATTTAATAATAAAAAAAACCGCAATTTATAGTTTTATTTTATATTAAAAATAATTATAGATGCCCATCAAAGAGTGATGATCTAATATGACACTATAATTGTTTAAAATCATAATACACTTTTATATAGAAATCTCGTAAGGCGTAATAATATTTTAATAATCTCATTACGTTTTAAATAATGTGCGAATTTTCGGCACAGTCATTATCACTTTTTTTTTACCGATGATGGAAAAAAAACAGCGTCTGCATTCACATGCATAATGGACATATGATAATTATATTAGAAGCTTATATTTGGATACCATCGATATGAGTTTAACTGAGGCAACACTAAGTCGTCTCTCTCTCGGTCCGCCATCTTGATATTTATACATCCAGTTGTATGGCCTGTAGCTCGTGCCGGTGAGTAGTCGAAGGTGGACTAATCCAAATTAAATGGTTGTTTTTATATTAGAAGTTGGTGGTTGTTTTTAGCGAGGGTGATCGGTATAGCTCACACGGTAAAGATCGTGTAACAATTATGCTGTCTGTATGTCAGTCGAAGTTAAAGTAAAGTCAGGGTTTCGCTGCCGAATACTGATTGCCTCAATTGGTTAATGGCCGATTAAAAGGGGTTCCATGACCCCAAAGGTTGCACATACAAAAACATCTGCACACACAAAAACACTCTAGTTTGCAAAAGAGTGCTTCAATTTGTTCAATTTCAATTATTGGGCTCGCTGAAAAAGTATTCAAATAAAAAAATTATCAACGCTGTACTTTGGGGGTGACTTTCGTTATATACAAAGCATCCTTCGTTCAGTTGCTTTTGCTTTTTAAACGAAATTGTATCTAAAAATGACCTAAAATCATCAAATTGAAGATGAATTTTAGGTCACTTTAATTCTCTGGGTTTTTTTTTCTTGGGTTTCAAATGTTCATAAACATCCAATTATTAATGATTAATACAAAGAAACAAATGTATACGTACATAAATACAAAGGTTAAACTTAACACTTTCTTTATTTTACACGATTAGGATTATATAATATAGTCTGACTTGCTTAATTTTATTAAAATGTATTATTCAAATCAGTATTGTACATATCGAGGGTATACTGCTAAAATGCACTAAGTTATATTTTGAGTTAGGGATGCATTTTTATATGTTTTTTATTACTTTATCTACTGCCAAAACGCACTTAGTTGTATCATCAATATTTCTGGAGAAAAAAAGTCAAATTTACATTTTTAGTTTCTGGTAGTTAAAATAGAGGTATTTTTTATAATTCTAAATAATAAGTCATTGACTTTTATACAACATTGTAAATTATTCAAATATATACCATAAATAGCTACAGCTCTGTTAAGACTTTTTTTTCACTAATTTGCTATATATATATATATATATATATATATATATATATATATATATATATATATATATATATATATATATATATATATATATATATATAGCAATTAATTGATATATATATATATATATATATATATATACATATATATATATATATATATATATATAACTATATATATATATATATATATATATTATTAAAAATAAATTAATTAGATCTGCCACTGAGACTTATAAAATCCAGGTTGGTCCTTTTGATTAGACATTTACTCAGTTTAAGATTAATACAAAGGCGATTAGTAAATTATTGACGACCCTGAGTAACTGTAACAGTTAAAATATATAAAATAGTATTTTTTATGTACCTAATTAACATACTCAATGGATTATTTTTGTAAACTATCCATGATAGCTAGTGTAGATTGTCATATTTCTTATGAGGATTATAATTATGGGAGTGCACTTCCTAGCATTAACGTATCGTTTGATTCACTAATTGTGGGTTACATCGCAACCTTTTTGTTCCTGTTTTAATAACACTTTGATCATAATATCATGTTTTTTTCCATATCATCTGACATCTTAATTTTGACACATTCTGTCTCAATCAACCACAAAGAATATTATAAATGCTCGACACACGCATGCGATTAATGAATATTAAGAATACTAGAAATAGTATATCGCGGTCATGTTTTTTACAACCTGCACTCTTTTTTTCCGTATAATTGGAAGTGTGTTTAAATTTTGTACGTTTGTTCATTAGGTTTTTGTGTTTTCATTTATCGTTGCGAAAGTTTTATGATGGATGTGTGAAAAAAGCGTGGCTTCTGCCGTACATTATGGATCATTTCAAATACGTACACGACGCACACTTGTGTATTCTAATATTTATCAATATTGTATGAATTAATATTTTTAAGGCATATGGAAAATTGAGAACATTGTTATCTGGTTCTGATTTTGTTAAAATTATTACATAATATTTTGCCTGAATGACAAATGACCGGGGAAAAAATACATCTCTATTGGTTAAATCAACTTTTTAATTTTACAATTTTAATTGTGAATCCCGAATTAAATTCACATATACATGGTGGACTTGAATTACTTGGGAATATTTTATGTGGTTGTAGTGTATCGCAAATATATATAAGCGAAATTTTTTAGTTTGTTTTTGTTAAAACATATTTTTATTATTAATAAAATTTAACAGACCACAAAAAACACGTGACAATCACTACTTAATACTTCATAGAAACAGCTGATTTCAAGATTGTGGTTATTAATATTTTTAATTATTTTTTTACTTTTTAATAAAAAATAAAAATATATTTTTTCACATATTCATGCAATACTTTACCACTCCTCAAAATATTTTCAATTAATCTAAGTACACACTTTATTTAATTAATTGATGAAATTTTTAATATGATATTTGTTCTACAAATGTGTAAAGAAGGAGCACGTGTTTTTTTGTAGCGGGAACGCATTTAATTGTTCGAAATGCTAACGCGGTCATTGATTAATTTAAATCAATTGATTAATATAATATCAATAAAAAAATAATCACACATACTGTATACATATCTTAAAATTATTGTAATAAATAAATAATTTATAGTGGGCGTCGTGAATAGTTAGAGACAAAAAGAAGTGCCGACTGTATAACGAATCAAATCCAAAAAAATGCATTATAAAAATATTATTAACCGAACAGCACCACGCACTAAGTATTAAAGTAAAATAAATCATATCTCTAGATGAGCCAAGATTAAAGGGGTACTTAAAAATACTGCGAGACTTATTAAAATATGATTATTTGAAGAGTTATTGAATAATGAAGGTCGTCGTATTGTACATACACCGTGAGAAAAGTGTATTTTTCATTTTAACTAACCTAATAATATACATACAATATGGATTGTACGCGTGGGAAAAACGTATTTAAATCATGCATTATAATTATTAGATTATAATTTGTAAACAAGAATGTAATCGTAAGCAATCGAGTGAAGTGATTCTCGTAACAGGACAACTGTCAATTAAGTGTTAACAAGAAGCGGAATGAAAAAAATGGCGCATTTGAAACGAACGGGGTTTATTGAAGATGTATATTGTATTGTATTAAATAAGTACATTCACCGAGACTCGAAGATGATCCCATCGAGAATGCAACGGACCGCTGCCAATCAGCCACCGTCATATTAATGATCTGTCTTTACAAATGGAGAAATTTATTAACAAATACAACCGACCAATCTATGAAAGAAAAAACACATAAATTAACCAACGTAGTGTGAACCTTATTAATTATTTAATATGATTAACTACCAATGTTTGTAGAGCGAATGTCAAACAAGCTCAGATATTAGAAGGCCGGACAAGCAGGTGATAAATATCAAGATGGCCGATGAAGCAGATAAATATTGGTGCGTATACCAATAGGTTGACGTTTAGTTCAGTTTCGTTATACCGACAGATGTTAAAAGGCCGAACAACCGTTTGTATAAATACCAAGATGGCAACAAAAGCAGACTCGTCTGTTTGGTCTGCCATCTTGATATTTATACATGCAGTTGTCTGGCATTCTAAACGCAACGATCCGCTTTCAATTCTTAGTGTTGTTGTGTATAAAAAAACATGTTTGTTCATTGTAATAAGAAGGCTGGACAAGTGAATGTATAAATACCAATATGGCGGATCAAGCAGATAAGTTTGACAGAAGCAACACTAATAGTCTCACTCAGGCTCGCCTGTTTGGTCCGCCATCTTGATATTTATACATGCAGTATTCTGGATTTCTTATCAACAGTAATAATAAAAAGTCAAAATATACATCACAATGGCCGATATTAACATTTTGATTAAAAAATTACATTAAATTTTTGCATACTTATAATACTAAACGCTTCTACTGTAAATTGCTTGCTCCGCCATATTGTTATTTATACATACTATATATTTTCAATTTGTACTGTTGTTGTGTTTAAAAAAATCATGTTTGTTCATTGTAATAAGATGGGCTATTAACATAACAATTTATCTACAAATTTAAAAAGATTATTTGTGTTCTGTCGTTGTTATATATTATTAAAAGACTATATTTTTGTAAATACTTTTTTGTGTTAATCACCCATCGAACTTATTATTTTAATAAAATCACTAACCTTAAAGCAATTTTACTATATAGAGTATAGAAGAACTACACCCTGCGTCATCTGAAATTAAAATACAAATAATATTATTGGAATAATGTTAACACTGAGCCGAATAACCGCAAACAAAATATATATTAACAAATATGGCCTTTAGTGAGTCATTTGGCTTCTGGACAAGTCTAAAGTTTGACATTTGATCTACAAACATATAAAATTCATTTTTGTGTATAGTGCCGTTGGCTTGTATTGTTCAATAAATACCGACAGCATAGATTTTAATATATTAGTGCGAATTTGGATATTAGTTGACTGTGTGCGTGTTTATATATACATACACTAACACAATCATAAACATCCACGACTAGAGGAACGCCATAAAAATAAATACAATTATTTTAACCTAACCCCATTAAATTTGATATTAATTTTCAATAAACTAATTGCAATAATACATATTATCTACTATTTATAATTAAATATGTAATATTATCATTAAATATATACTTTTTTATAACCTTTGTATTTAGCAGTTATACTCGATCATTACCGATCCAATGAGCATTGAATGGGATTGTATTTGATTCAATGTGTGATTAAATATTGTCTTTGTTTATAACCAAATTCTATGTATAGTTAGTTGGCCATGACCTCAGTGTTGCCTGTAATAATATATAATGCGCATTTACTGCATTATAAATATTCTATTTTAATACAATCGTTAAGATGAAAGATGTTGAATAAATTTGAGTAGAGATTAGTCCATCATGTGTATAATTAGTGATATAAATTAGTGGTTTTGGCGGAATAACGGTTGCAAATATAATGATAAGTGTCGGACGTGCCATCATCCCTTAAACGAGGGCTGTTTCTAGCCAATAATTATAAGGGGTGAGGAATTTTGACGAGCGAGTCGGTCGGATACTTAAGAAGGTTTTCGGCCAAAGCGTTTTAAATATAAAAATCCAATCGATATTGAGAGTGAATGAACGAATTTCGTGTCTGTCATCGAGGATGACTTGTTGATGCTGGACAGACTAGAAAGTGCTAATTTGAAACCAATTCCTATGTGAAATGCATCATTTTGATACGCTCTCTTCGCCATTAATTGTATATTGTACGATTTTCTTTTTAATTGCGCTGTTTTGACACATTAAAAAATATATTCTATGACTCTACTCTCCTTGGTAAGAAAACTACATATAAAGAAAGTAGTCTCTTCTATGTATTGTAGAGTAGAAATGATTTTGATTATTATGGCCATCTTTGTGATCTATTACTGTCAATCATCAATCATCAAGATGCATTAGTATGAATAATATTAACGCGTGTCTTTTATCACAAAGTAAACTGGACTAAATTGGACCACACGACAAATGGTATTACAACTACCAATACTGTTAGAAATCTTCATTCAGTTATTATTAACTCGTCTTTTGTGGAAGCTCTCTAAAGGTAGAGTTCAATAAAATAACAAAACGACAAGTAGGTACTCTAATTTAATGGATTAAGATTAGTTTCACATACTATTATCTATTAAAGAACAAAACAATTAGTATAAAAATTATCGATTGAGATAATAGAGTTTAATTAATAATCTTTGCAAAAATGATGACATATTGCCGGATTATTATTTGAAATTCTATTTATGAAAAAATCATTATCTATCTAATCTTCTATTAATTATGAATATAATTTACTAGACTTGAGTGCATCTTTTACAATTCGACATGCGTTTGTTACTATATTAGATTTAAATTAAGTGAACTTGAATTAACTCTAGATGAGCCAAAATCTACATATTTATAAATATCAAAATACATAATATGAATCAATTATTTTCTTCAATCTTTTTCATCATAAAGCTGGTTATTATTTAAGTGAAATATTTTTATTTCGATAATTCTGTCACATCAGTGTTGCCAGTCTAATAAATAAAAAAAAATCAACACCTATTAAATAATTAAATAAAAAATATTTTTATTTATTTCAAACACAATACTTTTACCCAAATGCTGATATATAATTAAAGTGGATATTAATTGGATATTTCGTCTCGATTTCAATTACACGTTTCGGCAATAGCCTTAAACGGTACCAAAATGGCGGCGCTTCTCTTTTGTGGCCGCTTGTCAATTTCGCAGACACGATTGAATGAATCCCTTCGTGAGGTGTTAATATAATAAACATTGATTGATTGCCAAAAGGTGAAAGAGTGTATACTTTGGAAGAACCCTCATTATGGCGACAATAGGATGAGACATAAATTACACACTGCCGACCATTGTAATTATTATACAATAATATATACGCGTACATTAATTTACCATTCTGAAATAGGTATATATATTTTTTTATTACACTATAAGTAATGTCTGTGTTGATTTGTGTATGTTTTACAAGATGTCAACCGCAGGGGCGAGATCTTTATCGGCGATAGATAAAAAGTGTCCGGAAGGCGCTCCTGTGACATTGGGATTGAAAAATAATGAAAAAATACCATCTCTATGGGATAAAATTGGAATATATTATAGTTTTGTGGTCGGGTCTCATATAAATAAATACTAAAAGCGACGAAATATGCTAATTGAGGAGCGGCAACAAGAATTATGTGATATTAAATGCCTGACCGTTGGGCGCCGATAAACGTCATCCTATTTTTTATATATACAACATGTTTTCATTTGAAACTAAAAGACTTTTTGCTATTATGTAATGCCAGTGCGATTATGAAAAAAATATACTAAAACGTGCCTGAGCATTTTTTTCTATAAAAAAAATAATTTATTATTAATAAAATAATTTATGAATGAGTGAATATATGTTGTCATTAGAGAATAATAAAAACAACTTATGATGTCATCGTATTAGTTCAAGTACAAGTTGAAGTTCAAGGTCAATTTCAACAAGGTATTGTTTTTCGTCAACAAGGTATTGTTGACTTTGCAAAATGCATAGTGCCTTTTTGGTGAAATTACGCTATTCCGTATTTTGTTTACATATTCAAATCAGGTGGCCAATCACCTAATAAGTTAATACGCAAGATTCTCAAACTATTACCAATACCATTAATGAAAGTGTGGTTGTGTTACATTTAATTATTTGAGTATCAATAAAAGACATGTTGTATAATTCTACTTTAACATAAGTAATATCTTTACAAAAATCTCCACTTTTTTATTAAAATAATGTAAATAACAAATAAAACAAAAATATGATCATGAGCCATTGCCGGTTCATTAACATACATTGGATAGATTTATGAAGACTTCACGCTTGACAAAAGAACCCAAAAAACTCTCTCCTCTTTTATTATTTAACTACCCTTTTCTAAGTTACCCGATACTTTCAATGGACAGGAGAGGAAGTCAATGAGTTGGTAGTATGTAAAAGGGAAGAAATTAATTATTACGTTTTTTGCTACACAGCTTAAAAAAAGCGAGAGTTGGAAAGACAATTTAAATATTATTTTATATGCGGTTTAGTTTTAGGGTTTCGTTTTGTCCACTCGTTGAATTAAGCGCATTAATAATTCAATAAATTATGTACCTCAATAGCCAAGTAATAAATCTAATTAATTATTATATATAAATAATCATTATTGATTGTATTTATTGCTACATTATTAAAAAGTTCATTGGGTGGTTTTTGACATAAATATTCTATAAAATTGATCCACACAAGCGACTTTTTAAATATTTACTATCTTTTCATTGCAATTCGTAAATCTTTTTTATTAATTTATATTTTTGTTTTCATCTTTTCATTGCGATTTATTAATAAAATGTATGAATAATATAGCCAGATACTTACTTATTAAGATTTCCTTAATCGATAGTAGTCATTGATTGAAAAAATATTTTTACAGACCTTTTGGAATTATGTGCATTTCTCATTCTATATGTAAAAAAATGTTGAAACCTCTGAAAAGACTATAATTATAATATTTTTATTGTGTGTTATTAATATTTATATATGAGATTGTAGCTGAAATAAAATTCATTCATTCTCTTGGTAGATATACAACATTTTTTTAAATTATACATGATGAACTTGAATTAACTAAAAATATTTTAGGGGTATTGCAAAAATAAGTGAAAAGTAAATTATATATATATAAATATATATATATATATATATATATATATATATGTACTTCAACATATATATATATAAATAAATAAATATATATATATATATATAGCATATATATAACAACTAACAACTCTGCTATATATATATATAGCAATATATATATATATTAATACTGCTTTTGGAATCAGCTGTTTATGTGAAGTATTCAGTAGTGACTGTTATCGCAGATTTGAGTAAAAAACATTATTCTAAAATGACTAACTTCCCGACTAACCCAATCATAAGACATGTAAATAAAACCAAATATGTCTCGAGGAAACGTAAGTTCATTTTACCAATGAACTTCCAAAACTGATATTATTTTTAAAAATATAATAAAATTTCCAATAATCCACTCAACTCAAATTTGGTTTTACCCAAACAAATTGTTATTTAGTTTTTAAGCATTATATTTTGTAACTGTTTTGTTAATATTGCTTTTATCGTTGTTATTATTTATTAATCTTCAAATTTGTAAATGGTTCTTATTTTTTTCCCATTCTTTCTATAATTAAATACTATTATTCATCTCAAATTTAAATAAAACATTCTCATGTTAGTTATAGGTAAAAAGATTTATATACTCTGTACACCTAAGTCTATTTCCAAAGATGTATTGTTCTATCAATCAATGTAAAAACTTATGCATAATAAAGAAATTGTAATATATAGTAGTGACTGTTGGGTGTGTATTAGGTCTGTTAAATACATAATTAATATCTGTAATTATTTTTTAATTAATAATATTTTTTTTTAATATTTAATATACTTTTTGCTTATATTTGCGATACTCTTGTACGTCCTAAAATCTCTAGTCTACCCTGCATATATATTTTTTATAAATCTGTCGTGAAGTGAATTCGTCCGTCAATTATAAATTCGGATATGTGCAAAATAATTATCGAGTTATCGACACGCTTTGATGTACTGAATATTATATTTTTATTATAATATTGTGCAAGTCATAAGGCATAATATACCGGAAATTAACATGTCCTCGAAACAGGATCTCAGAATCCAAACCATCAGCAATTAGGACCATGAATCCTTGCCCCGGGAGACAGAACCCTTCATCCCTTAAATAGTACTTAAAACATAACGGAATGTGGGGCACTTCTATCAAAATGATTTCACCCAAAAAAATAGGTAAATAATAAAAGTTTAAAATGTAAGCTTGTCGCATAAATATAAAGATAAGATATCGCATGAGTGGCTAAATGCGTGTTTATTTCAAGTGGATCAAGTGGCCAAAAACATGAGTTACCTGTCAAACATTATACTGTAAACATCTCTCTTCATATCATCAGTTATATTTCACAGTAAAATGGGTAAATGCATTGTTACTACATGTCATATGGACTCAAACATACACTCAAATACATCTAGCCTCACTTTTTACCAAACACTACTTCTTTAACATGTTTCAAATATTATTAAGTATTGTCACAACCACTCTCAGGGATCACACACTTATGCCTTTATCGAATAGGAGAGAAGAGTGCAACAATACACGGGTTCACATAGGTTTACACGAATTATTTATATGCAATGCGATATCTATGACTTTATTTAAATAACGTACATATTTTTCTAATGGAATCATTAAATATGTAACAATTTCAGTTATTACCAAAGACTACTTCTTTAACATGTTTCAAATATTATTGCGTTTTAAAAATTATAAATGCATGAGAGCCGCCGCCAGAGTATTGTCACAGCCACTCTCAGTCGTCACTAGAAATGTGTTGAGTGAGGGAGACACACTTATGCCTTTATCGAATTGGAGAAACAGTGCAAAAATACACGGGTTTACACGAAATTGACACGAATTATTTATATGCAACGCGACATCTAATGTTTATATCTATTTGTAGAATGAATATATTTCAAACACAAAAAAAACTTTATCCCGGAAGCTTTTATAAAAAAAACCATTACAACCCACAAAAAGCCATTCTTCAATCAATGAGGAATGGGGGTGGACGCGAAATGAAATCAGCAAATAATAAATAAAGAAGTCAATTTGAAACAATGGGATGGGGTGTTTATTTGTTCGGGAAGGGACGTTAATCAAGTATTGCCAACATTAATCATCCATGTCTAGGAAATGGGATGATCTGGAGGAGTGTTATGATTTAATTATACAACGTTATATCTCAATCTATAAATATAAAATAAGTATTTAATGTACCTTATATACAGAAGGCAGAAAGCAAAGGTGTGCCGGCAGTAATTTGTCAAGAGTTTGTACGTATGCAAAATCATTTTATTTATTCATTCATCCTTCTTTGTCCACAACTAACAGCGTTGACAAATAATACGATCTCTTTTAATATCAGGATTATTCAACTCCTTCATGTTAAAATATCAAAAAATAATAAAATTAAATATATATACGTGGAAATAGTCTATTAGAATGCAACACAATCGCCAGCCACTTTTATATTATTTTCTTTAACGAAATGAAACAATTAACATTTTACTGTGAAATATAACTGAAGATTTGAAAACAGATGTTTAAAGTATAATGTTTGACAGGTAACTCATGTTTTTGACCACTTGATCCACTTGAACTAAACACGCATGTAGCCACTCATGCCATATCTTATGTTTATATCTATGTTATCAATATAAAAACTAGCAGACCGTAACAATGAAATCCAAATCTTTGTACATTAATTACATTTAAAAATTAATAATAGTTTAATATATACACTTTTTTCATAGAAAAACAATGGGTGTTTAGAGTTATTTTAAATGATTTTTAAA
Organism: Agraylea sexmaculata; assembly: GCA_022606485.1. Taxonomy (NCBI): domain Eukaryota; kingdom Metazoa; phylum Arthropoda; class Insecta; order Trichoptera; family Hydroptilidae; genus Agraylea; species Agraylea sexmaculata. The sequence goes on from JAGTTH010000666.1 coordinate 14,176, forward strand.
ATTTAGGCTTTAGTATGGAATTGATGCACGATAAT
>JAGTTH010000670.1:0-95666 GCA_022606485.1 Agraylea sexmaculata
ATTTTATTTAACTGTAGTTTGAAAATACAAGGGCCACCATGGATTGGCCGAAGAACTGGCAGAAGTAGGCGATTTCATAATATGGTGTCTTTTGGATGTTAATCGGGTACCAAATCTTCAGAGGAAGTAAGCGACTTCCATCATCAGCTGAAATTTCAATATTAAAAATGTTTTTTTTTTTTTAAATAAACTTGTAGTTATTTAACAGTAGCCATACTCAAAATTTCGAGTTGCGTTATTATTCCATTGAAGATATTTAAAATTAATACTTATATCATAAAAATTATGAATGGATATTAGCTCTACATACATTGGAAACATACAACACCAATCGCAGATGTTTGCGGTATGTTAGGTTACCTATATACGATTGATATAAAGAAATATATACACAATCTTTTACATTATAAGAAACAAAGAGGACATAAAAGAAAATGATTCCTGTACATAATTATTTAACTCATAATTATTTACCGCATAACTATGATATCACCAATCACAGACGTTTGCGGTAAGTTATTCGGTTTTTATATGTACTCTAAACATTCATGAAACGAATAATAACACTAATACTATTTTTAAATCTGATTTTGGCCACTGTTAAATCCATTTCGATGGGATATTAAAGCAAAAACGTATCTACAAAAAAAACAATCAATGGGTTGGGTGGAATAAGGGCGGATAACGCAATACGTCCATTTTTCGTAAAATAACTATACCTAGTTTATTTTATGTTTTACTCTATATTGACAAATTGTTGTTATTTTGACACAACAACGTGTTAATTAATTGTCTACCGGTGATCTTAACTATTACTAGTTACACAGGTCACCGACTTAATAATCAGTATTTACCTTATAATACAGGAAATTAGAGTAAACCTGGATCAAGACGATCGATCGGGATTTTATTAATATTATTCCCAATCTCCTAGTCGTAATAACCCATGTTTAATGAAAATATTTCATTCTAAATTTTTATCTGCAAATCCTTGTCAATTTGTAGATACGACTTTGCTAATTAAGCTATAAAGATTAAGATATTATTTAAAGTAAGTAAGAGTCATTGTAACGAATGTGTATTCATAGGTTGCACAAGGTTTACCCTGATTTCCTATATTGTAAGGTAAATACTGATTATTAAGTCGGTGACCTGTGTAACTAGTAATAGTTAAAATCACCGACAGACAATTAATTAACACGTTGTTGTGTATAAAAAAGCAAATTTTGTAAGAATCATCTATGATGATTTAGATATTATTTAAAGTAAGTAAGGAGTCGTTGTAAAGAATATGTATTAATATGTTGCACAAGGTTTACTATGTTCTCCTGTATTTTAAAGTAAATACTTATTTTGAAGTCGGTGACCTTATTATTGGATCGTATTTATGTATTTATTTTACACCCCAAGGAGCTTTTTGTGAGAGGATTTTTTATACACAACAACGTGTTAAATTAATAATCAGTATTTACATTAGAATACAGGAAATCAGAGTTAAACTGGATCAAGACGATCGGTTGGAATTGTATTAATATTATTCCTAATCTCCCAGTCGTAATAACTAATCAATTTTTTTTTTAATTGAGCGAGATTTGAATCTATGACCACAGTATTTGTAGCCATTTAATGGACACAATTTTTCATACAATTTATAAGTAAAATTCTGTTTTTTTTGTAGATACGTTTTTTTGAATAGTAAACTTTACATTCAGCAAAAAGTGGTTCGAAAGTCCAATGCATGGCGCCCAACAAACAAGATATGAAAAATAAAATACTATAACGACGAGCTTTTTCAAAGCTGGATTTCATATTAAGTACTGTCAATCCCGGCGAAGACCTGAAGCGAAATGTTTCATCCAAATCCTTCAGCAAATTTAACAGTTCTCGATGATACGCCTGTAATTCAATATAAAATAATATTATTAGAATCATGTGTTGATTATATATTAAAATATTCACCTGAAAATAGAATAAGAGTGCTGTATTTGTGATGTATATTGTGGTGTTTATCATATTGAAAGTCAAACCGAATACATCTCCATCCCAACGAGCAAATAAATCGGCTATTGAAAAAGCTGTAATATGAACACTTATGAAGTTGACAAAGAGCTCATAAACTCTATTTATTATCGCTTGAAATCTGTTCCTATCTGTAAAAAAATATTATTATAATAAAGTGTATTTCAATGGGTGATTAACACAACAACGAATCTACGATAAATTTTTCAAAAGAACGCGTCAGGCTATTGTTTTTTTTTTGGTTATAACTCGAAATTAATATATTTAAATGTATAAAAAACATGAAGAATAAACTAGTCAATGGTAAATTCATAGAATAAGTATAAATTCGATAGGCTATTACAACAAAAACGTATCTACAAATTGACAGTTTACAAGGAGAATAATACCAATTAATGACTGGTCAAACAGAACGCGAAATACGTTCGCACAGAACTGTCAACGGGTGGAAATATATTTATTCAATAACACATACATAAAAAATCGCAGTTTAAATTTCATATATTTTCACCCGTTAACAGTTCGCTGCGAACGTATTTGGCGTTCTGTTTGGCATTTGACATTTAAAAAGGACCGATTTGATATTTATCTTATCAATATTTACCAACTAATACTTACTAATAATTACCTACAGTCTAGGAAATCAAAGTAAACCTGGATAAAGACGATCTATCTTGATTTTATTAATATTATTCCTAATCCCTCAGTCGTAATAATCCATTTTTTCAAAGCAAATATTTAATTCTAAATTAGTATCAGCAAATTCTTGTCAATTTGTAGATATGCTTTTGCCTTGATAAGCCATCAATTTCGTATATATACAAATCAATTTCGTATATATACACAAAGAGTGTAAAAAGTATTCACATTATGGTGTGGCGTCGCGGCTCCGATGCGTAGCGGATTCGTTGCTTAGTGTACATATGCATGCAATATGCCAAAACCAAAAAAAAAGTTCTAACTGTACGACGGCGCCGTTATGCAACAGAACCACTACGCTACGAAGCCGCGACGCTAAAAATATTTTACCAGCTTGGTCGAAAAGTGGCAGCATCGCCATGGACTTCATACATATTTTAACAAAATTAGTATAAACTTTGATCTCCTCGGTTGTATCTTCTACGATTTCGTATGTTTCTATGTGTTCTTCCGAAAATGATAAGATTTTCTTCACTTTCCTTCTGTTTGAAGGATTCGTCAGGTTGGATTGAAACGCCATGATTGACATATTTTACGACAATCTTGCTTTATATACTAGTTTATTAAAATATACAGGGTGATTTAATTAAAATAAATTTAAGAGATTAGAATCCATTTCATACCGAAAATTATTATAAAGAAAAATGTCAAATGGGATATACAAAAAATTAAAAAAAATCAATCAATCACGCTGTATAGAACTTATTCAACTGTAAATCGTTAAATATTCAAAGCAATTCGCCAAACTTTCACTATGTCACTTTGTAAAACTTTATTTAAGTTCCAACCCGTAATTATACAAGCAATTAGTTCGAATGATGATTTTTGAATTAGTTGAAAAGTCCCATTAGTTTAATTGCTTATAATACTGGAAACGTGACTGAATTATCATTTGTCACATTTATTATATTACAAGATGAGTTTTACAACGAGACAAAGTAATGTGAGAATCGCAACGGATTATTCACGATTTAAATACGTAATCGTGATTCTCAAAATAATATGTTTTTTTTATTATTACCAAACATCGACCAAGAGGGTGAAAAAATTTATTTCTATTTAAATTTTCGTATATTGACAGAATAATCAAATTACATAATAATATTAATAAAATTTGCATTTAACTTTGTAGTTTGTTCCATGAATATAATAATTGATGTATGATAACTATGAATAAATAATAAAGGAATTCGTTGCAGAGCTCTAATACGTCAAACCACTTCATTACACCCACTTGGACTAAGTCTACATATTATAAAAAAAACCTTTTTTATTATTTTAGAGGTAGCGCCTTAATATAGGCAATCACGCTTACATGAAGGACAACACTTTGCAATAGGAAATATAAGCTAATAAATAATATTTAATTTATTATATTTTATAAACAGTTTGAGAGCCACAACCATTAATAAAATAATATATATGTAGAATAGGGCGAACTCGTGACTGTGAACATCCCATAAGTGAAACTTTACCGTATATCAAAAACCATAAGAAAAGAGCCTTTGTTTAGTCTTTTGTGATGTATAGAAAGTGAGAATATATTATATTATTATTTAATCATTGTTATACCTTTATTATAATTAAATGTCATAGATGTTAAATTTTTTACACGTAATTTTAACACCATGACAGCTTTTCATTTAAATAATTTATAAAATATACATTTTTTAAAGAAAGTCTTATTTTGTAAAGTAACGATTTATACATGGAAGAATGTTAAGAGCCGTTTAATTTACAGGTCATTTATAAGAATTATTATAAAATAAGTAATTATTTCAATTTAATACACACATATTTAAAAATATGTTTAATATGTTTGGCATTTAATTATTTAATTTCAATCTCGAATATTCATGTTTATCTGCCGATCGTCATAATCTATATTTTTTTAATACATAATTGTTTAAAAGTAAATTATATTTATTAAAAGAAATTAACTACACATTTATTAAATAATCGGCATAAAATATTTATCAATTTTTATTTAAAAACAATACAAAAATTAATGTGATACTTATTTATTTAATTACAATTTAAAATGTTTCCGTTTATCTGCCGAAAGCCATATTTCTTAAATATAATTGAATACGATTCATATTTTATGAATTTTCGGGGAAAAAGAAAGTGTTTTTTTATCTCTCTAATGTGTCATAAATTTTCACCTCCATTGTTATTATTTACTTTATATAATAATTGTGATGAAAATAAATAGTTGTCTAATCTCTCCATTGTTGAACGTGGGCGTCTTTGTTGAAGAGACTTGACAATTTGACAAGTCTTTCGAATCATTGAAAATATTATATTTTGTAATGATTAGCTTATAAGTAATCTAAATGTGGGTAGTTACAATAGCAAAACCGATAGGGAGTGTGCATATTTATGGATAAAAATAAAATAATAATATTGAAAAATATATGATAAACTATCTGGTTCACTGTTAAGTGTATTGAAAATTTAATCCCTTTAAAATATTATATTATAAATCGATTCGCAATGTCAAAAGTATTGCATTATTCGTGTAATAACATTATGAAGTGAGTGAAAGTTCCTCGAGGTTATTCTAATATCACATATGTGCTCTCATATTATTAAATGCCTTAGATATTATCTCAAAATAATTAAATTATTCACTTCTTATGAACCAGGGAATGAGATATATAAATATATTAGTACGATCATACATAATATGTGAAGAAAGTTTCATGATAATAAATGTTTCTGTGTCAAAAGATTCGTGATGAGAACATTTATTATGAAGAAAAATTGCAACCAATATGAAATTATAATACTTATTTAATGATAATTTTAATATAAAATAATTATTTTAGTATTTAAAGTGTTGCCATGCGTCAAAATTGATAAAAGAAATACATATATATGGCAACACTCAATCAATAACATATTATTAATGAATTTTTTTACTTGTTTTAAATGAATTATAAAAAATAGTCGCACGTTTTGTTAAAAGCAACACGAAAAATCATTCTATTAAATTTATTTGACGATTTTTAGTAAATATTATTAATAAAATTAAAGCTTATTAAGTCAATTGTTATTTTGATTTTCGATAAATAACATAAATTGTTTTATCATCAGTTTTGACTTCTGGCAACATTTTACCCCCTCCACTATTGTATTATAATATCTACGTATTTATAAATGTATTGAATAATTTCATAATAAATTTAAATATTCAACAGACTTGTGAATATTCAGTCTATTCGATGGGTGATTAACACAAAAACATATCTACAGTTTAACAATTATTTGAATTAAATAAAAACAAAACTGTCAATTTGTAGATCCTTTTTTGTGGTTTTATAGCATTCACTTTTTATGATTTTCACGCTCCAATTTAGATCAATTTTAATTGGGATCGGTCAGTAATAGAAAAACGCATTTGCAATTCTCTATTTGCGTAATGATTATTTAAATAAATAAAATGACCCCACTTCAATAAAATGACAATATTATCGATCGAAGTTTTTCGCTGTGAAAAATATCCAGTATTCTAATTCCACATAAATGATTGAAGTTATCATGAAATAACTTAATTAATATTAAATAAAAGTAAGTATAACTATCAGTTTATCAAAGTAAACGAGTGAATTCAATGTAAGGCAATGTTTTTGCAATAGAGCCTTAAGCAAAATGCCATTTATCTCGGCTACCTCTCATTTTTTTTATAAATTTTACAATACAAGTAGCTTAATATTTATCTTCATAAATACAGTATTATTATTTCAAAACTCTTTTTTTATACCTTTATACTGTAATGTCTCAAGGCAAACAATTATATTAAATTTAATTTATTAAATTGATAGTTTTACAAGATTTTTTAATGATAATTGTTTATTAAACGGTTTGGTAGATTATATTAATTCAATTTTTATTATGTAGTCTCAATAGAGGGTTTTTTCTTCATATAATTGCATCTCTTTCTTACATTGTTAATAAAGTTGTAACGATGGAGCTACAATACTATAATATTCGTTCGACTTTGGCACATCTCTGAAAAACTACCTTATGGAAAAATACTTAAATGAAAGGAGGAATAAAATATTAAATTGTAGTCTGTTTTTATTACATAATTAAATACAAATATTGTATGGTTACAAGCGCCTCAGATTTCAAGAAATATAAGAAATCTTCTTATCGATTATCGAGACTATACTTTAGAAAAAATAATATACGAGTATATATATATATATATAGTATATAGTATATATATATATATATATATATATATATATATATATATATATATATATATATATATATATATATATATATATATATATATATATATATATATATATATATATATATTGAGATTTTGATTGTGAAAATGAACTATTGTTTTATTATTGTTATTCAGCTTGAAAAACCCGCGAACGTCTCTGATTGGTTGTAATCTCTACATATTCGTGCAATTTTAGATAGATGGAAATTTATTAATAAAAAAATTCTGGTTTACTCTGATTGTAAGGTGATTATTTAGGCAGAGTCCCCTGTAGGTGACCTTGAATAACTGTGATACTTAATATTTAATTATTTACACGTAATCATTACAGATAATCTAATGACGATGGTTTACAAAATTAAAAAACGAAGATGAAGAATAAAAAAAAATAGCAAACAAATATAAAATAGAGGAATTATCCTATGCGATTGTGATATTGTCTTTCTGGGCATAATTTCATTTGGACTAGAAATAGTTAATATTAAAACAATAAAGATGATGGATAACCTTTACAAATTAAGGCTAAAATGAATGTATAATTTTCAATTAAAAAAATATATTAAGATTCATTAAAAAATATGTTTCATATCTCCTTCAAAAATTATCATTCAAGTACGAAGTGTGTAATATTTTGCGCAAGTATAATTACTTCAGCGTACTCTTAATTGTTTCCCACACTTGTACTACTTTATATTATTATTTATCTAAAAATAAACATTGCCAAACCGCATTAATATTTCACATGTGTAAATTGTTCATTTATCATTTATGTAATAGATGTAAATGTGTGTCATTTGTCAATGAAGCCAGTGTTGCCAGTTCAACGCATTATTTTTCATCTTTCACCTTTATTTTGTGACAGTTTTAAAGTTATTTGTTCAATAGTGAGAATATTGTTCCACCACAAAGAGTGAGAGTAATTCATTGTTTTAATTATATTATTATTTAGAATATAATGGACTCGCAATAAAAAAAAAATATAACAGACAAATAGAGAAAAAATGGGTTCAACCGGGGCCAGCGAAGTTATTTACACGGGCCTCCAGGTTCCAATGTGTGACGTCAGCACTGTATCATATTTCCATTTGTATTAAATCAATACCAACAAAATATATAATAATTTTAAATGATTTTTGTTCAAATTTTAATTAATTCTTGTTGTAGAAACGATATATTATATTTTCGATGAAATATTTTGAGTGCGTATATCTAGTTTTATTATATATTTTAGCCGTATTAATTGAATATAAATATAAATATTATAGTTATACGTATAAAAATGTAATGTTTGTGTAGAGTAGATATACAACATGTATTTTATTCAACTTAAAATAATTAAATGTAAGGAATGGTACATTTAATGTAACACAACCACGCCTTCATTAATGGTCCAAGTCGGCTAGTTATTATTAACTTTTGAATTTTTTATTATTATTTTTAAAAGTCTGATAATCTTGCGTATTTACATATTAGGTGGTTGACCGCCTGATTTGAATATGTAAACAAAGTACAATGCACTACGCACATTGCAAGTAAATAACAATACCTTGTTGACGTATTCAACTTTGAACTTGAACCGATGCTATGACATCATAAAGTGAACTCATACTTGTTTATTGTAAATATTAATAACTGTATACAAATAAAACCGAAGATTCTCAAGCTGTCATAATAAATTATGTTATTATTATTAAATCATATTTTTTATACGAAAAAAATCTTAGGCCCCCTTTAGTTTATTTTTTCAATAATCGTACTGGCATTACATAATAATGATAAAAATATTTTAGTTTCAATTAAAAACAAGTTGTATAAGACTAGGTGATATTTTTTTCCTTGTGATCGTAGTGTAAATAGGTTGTATAGAGTAGTGTAATGCTTGAAAAGTATATAATTTAGTCGAATTCCCATAAAATGAGCGCAGTTCGAACGACCACGGCTCACAGATTTACGGACGAATTCTGTGTAGCAATGTGGTCTGTATACTCGAGACGGCCTTGGTACAAATCAACATAAATATTAAATCCATCTATATGTATGTATAATTATAATTAATTGAATATTCTTGCGGCGGCAGTGTGCGCTTTGCATATCTCTCATTGTTATGGAGAGTATTTCGGAACCCAATGTTTCCACGCTGCTATTATCTCATTATAAAATAAATATAATAAATATATTATTGCCATTGTTACGGCCGATGAATTGAACGGTGATTTGGTAAATGTGTGCGAAAATCACATGCAAAATAACAAATTCAATAATACACTTTAGAGGTCAATGCTTAAATAAATTTACAATACATTTTTTTTTATAAATTATATTTATTAAATATTCTTATGAATGATAAAAAATTATATGAAATTCTAGTAGAAAAAAAGATTGTTTATTGTTCCACTTCAAGTTGTTGTAATGTCAATACAAAAAGTATATAATTTTCGGCAACTTGATGTGCGATAAATAATTATTGTTGTTTTTTGTATTAAAATGAATTATTTTAATATGTTTAAATGGTTATATCTCTTACACTTTGTTTCGTATATTTGTAGAAAAAATGTCAAACACAAGACATTATTATTTATACTTAAACCGAAAAAGAACAAGTTGCAACAGTTGCAAAAAAAACATTAAAAATGATTTAAATAAAAATATAAATGTTGATCATTAATTAATTTGACTAAAAAACAATTGAAAGTTTGGATGGAATAAGGGCGGATAGTGTGAGATACTTCCCTTTTTCGTAAAATGAATTTTGTACATAAACTGCAATTCAATCAATCTATGTAAAAAAAAACATTTTGAAATATTTTAAAACGATTATTTGAAAATACATTTTTAATTATTTTATATAAAATAATTATGATTGTTTGAGTCTGAGTGAGACAATTATCATTGCCACTGTCAAACTCAGCTGCTTGGTCCGCCATCTTGATGTCCGGCCTTCTAATATCAGTCTAATCCGATCACAAGTAGAAACAAAGAGAACATCTTTTAATGAAATTTGTGTATCATGTAGATTGTTTAATCTGTGATTCTTTATAATAATTTAAAAAAATATATAGTTTTTGAACTACTTTAGATTTAGGGATGTTTTGTCCAGCAATTGGCATTTTTATTTTTTTATTTTTTAAGGCGATTATTATTTAATTTAAATAATAAATAAGAATAATGGTTCTTTATTGTATCGCCTGCCGTTCTTCTCACTTTTACCCGCAAAACTTCACAGAGAGAATCAGTATCAGTTTGGTGCCCGAGCAGACAAGACGTGTACAATTTAATTAAAATAAATATAAATCGAGTATAATAACATACTGAAAAAAAACTCACAAGGTGAGTCCTTAATATACATATTAAAAATCTCATAAAATATACGATATTTATAATCAAACTGTATGCAATTTACAGTCAAAGCTTATAAAAAGCTCCAATTTATGTAATTATTCCCTATAGTAAAACCACCTATTCATTTTTTCTTTTATTATTAATAAATTAATTTGGCATATTCATCTCGTGCACTTTTATCAAGGTTTTATTTTAATAGATATTATTAGAATGTAACCGCAATTGACATTCAATAAATCGGTTTATTTTTGCATTGTATAATATTTTCGATTTTGAAAACGTTATTTTACGTAAAGTAAAGACAAATTCAGTCAATTTTCCTAACTGGAAATTCAACGCTTGATTTGTTCATCTCAGTTTGTAAACGGAAATTAATATTATTTTTTGACAATTCAGTTATATTTGTTAAAAATGTAATTGCTTAGTCAAGATTTATATTTATGTACAGTAAGTAGACTGAAGACATACTCAAGCTGTATACATTTTCACCGTCTCATACGAATTGTAACTAAACTATTAAAGTTATATTAAAAGAGTCTAGAAATAAAATGTATATAATTAAACATTCTACAAATGTTTCAAAGACAATATGTAAATATTTTGAAAAATGATTTCGCTATAAGCGAATTAATGCGCATTAGGTGTGTTTTTTTGGTGAATTTCCACGTATTTTTTTAACAACCCTTCTTTAATTTAACTAAACTAGTTTAAGTTTAGTTATAGTTATGGTTGAATGGACGAGTGATTGCGGAACTGTTTGAATATATTTATAGTTATTTTCCGTACCAAAGCGGATGCACTTTATCTAAACTACCTTCTTCCATCTCTACTAACATTATTAGAAGTAACCTTTATATTATCTATTTTAGGTATTAATAATAATGTGTTAATTTGTTTAAATAATAATAAATAGAGAATGAGGCGTTTGATAAAACACAAACAAATATATATATATATATATATATATATATATATATATATATATATATATATATGGGTTATTTTTAAACACTTTAAGGGTTTAAATATAGGTACTTATGAAATAAAATATAAGTAAGTTTAAAAATTATTGGGTGAATTTAGAATAAAATTAGCTTATTAACATTATTATTTATGAAAAAAATTAACCGTGTATATATCTATCAATAATATTCCCTGTATTTTGGGTAGAAATATCTAATTGGTAATATTTATTAAAAAAATATCTTTATTTCTGAGCTGAACAAATTCACCGCAAACTGCTGTGATTGGTCATTTTCTCACCTATGAGAATGTTTATCAATGAACTCAATATCTATAGAAGTGTCATTTGTATTTTTTTCATACAAATTGATTTTCATCAAATTTTGAACAGTATAAATTATAAATACAAATAAAAATGCACTACACTCTTTATTTATGAGCCGAACTAATTTACCGCAAGCAGTTGTGATTGGCTCGCCTCTGGAGAAATTTTTCTTCGACAAACACAAGAAACAAAAAGTACAATTTATTAATGAAAAAAAATATACGGGATGGAAAATGTGTATTTATTTTAGTCAATAGTTAATTGAACGAGTCTAAATGAAACAATTATTGTTGCCTATGTCAAACTCATCTGCTTGGTCCGCCATCTTGATATTTATACATCCAAATGTCCGGCCTTCTAATATCAGTCCAATCCAATCACAAGTAGAAACAATGAGAACATCTTTTAATGAAATTTGCATAACATGTACATTTTTTACTCTGTGATGCTTTATAATAATTTAAAAAAAAAATATAGTTATGAAAGTAATTCAGATTTAACGAATTCGAACTAATTTATCGCAAACTGCTGTGATTGGTCATTGGCTCGCTTCTGGAGAAATTTTGTTCAACAAACACAAGAAACGAAAAGTACAATTTATTAATTTAAAAAGTTTGACAAAAAATTGACGGGATAAAAAATTGTATTTATTAATAACATTAAGTGTATTTATTTTAGGCGATAAAATTTTTAATGGGTTATTTTTGTAGTTTGTAATTAAATAATAAATCAATTGCCGTTAAAAAACAATGCAATTTATTTTTTATATAATGTCAAAGTGTGTAATTTTGAATTTGGAACGGACGCCATTTCGGTTGACATTTCACGATCCACTTTTGATTAAAACGAGACGTTTAATTCAAATTTGATATTTAATATTATATTGATAATAACAATTAAATAGTGTTAATGTTAAATGCAATGAGGAAATATCATCAAGACTTTCTACGTGTGGTTAAAGGTTATTTAATGAAACCATTGTCTATCTTTCATGGTGTATTGAAGTATATAATATATTTGTCATGGCAACACTCACACTCTTGATTCTTAATTATATTATTATTTTGAGGCCGTGCCGGTGTAAACTCTTCATATTATCGTGTGAACTGGTCACACGCCATACTGTACTTAATGTATATTATGTGAAATGGTCTTTTGAATCATTGTGTGGAAAAAAAATACACAATAAACAAGGGGAATTATTCTTCTAAACACTAATATGGAGAGAGTGAGCTTTTGCGTAATAATTATTACTCATTTCCACGTGAGACTTTTTAAAAAAATACCTCAAATATTCAGCTATTCTGTATGAATATCAAAAAAGTCTAATAATAACATTTACACCGGTCAAAAGTACGTTTTATTTTCAATTCTATCTCTAATCAACATCGCCGAAGGCCCCGAAAGCTGAATAAGTTCAATATTTGCTTCATTTGAAATCAAAATTTTCAATATTATTCCGCCTAACTGTAACAGACTAAAACAATATAAATAAAGAAGGCCTCTTTAAAAATATAAATGGAAACAATTTTTATATTTTTTAATTGAACGTGACTCTTAAATAACATCTTGTTATTTATTTAAGAGATTACTCAGAATACATATTAAAAAATTCAATTTCGGGAATCACTGATATTAGAAGTGGATAATAAATACAAGATGGCGGACCAAGCAAATAAGTTTGATAGAGACAACACTACGTGTCTCAATAGACTCGTCTACTTGGTCCGCCATAATTATATTCATACGTCCAGTTTACAACATTTAATAATAATGATAAAAATATACCTATGTGTGTAGGTTTTGGGTGAATTATTTATTTATAAGTTTATTTTATTTTTAAATAAAATAATTACAAATTAAAATAACAAAAATGACGTATACTGAAATTTTCATTTTTTAAATAATCTATTAAAAGTATTTCAAAAAGTTTTTTTTACATGTTTAATAAAAAAAGTCATTTTACGAAAAAAGGGCGTATCACACATCCGCCCTTATTCCATCCGAATCTTTAATTGGTTTTTTTAGTCAAATTAATCATTAATTAATGATAAATACCGAAGCTAGTCAAAAGCATAATAATGTGTAGTAAAATTTTATAAGGCGTTCAGTTCCATAATCACGAACTCAACATAATATTATTTTTTGTTATTACTAATAGAAAGTACTGAACATGAAGATTATTATGAATTTAATTCAATGATAAAAAGGAGTTTATATATTAAACATAAGATTTTTTTATTAATAATAATGTATGGAAGAACAAATAGTATCACAAGATTTTGAAAAGCTGTTCCGTTTCATATTGAAATATTATTAAATTTCGTTAAAGCAAAAACATTTAAATAATTTATTCTAATCAAAACAGGTCAATATTTAGTTAAAATAATTATTAGCACTTATTTATGAATTGTAAATCAATGCCAATGTGTTCCGTGTAAATCAATGCCACCTTTCTTATTCTGTATTAATGATGAAACAATTGTCACAGGTGGATGAATTATCACAATAGAAGAATCTTATCTTGCACTTCTAATCCTGTACATTTCCGTTTATAGATACAAAATAATCATCATAACTCTTGTTTCCCTACAATGTTTCCTAGAGTAACTAACGATTCGTTCCGTAAAACAAGAAGAAAGTGTTTAACGTACCGTGCTTTTGTGTGATTAAATTTATATCTAAGTCAAATAAGTAATCCAGTGATTATTCGATTCATAATGAATACAAACATTTTTTTGAGAACTATTAAAATTATGACGTCATCGGTAAAATAAAACACAATCGTATTGAATTTGAAGTTATAGTTTTTGGAAAATTTAGATTAGAGATTAATTCTGAATGCAGGTCTTTTTTAATATTCATATTAAATGAAAATAATTTGCAAATATGTGTTATTTTGGTAATTTTCATAGTGCGGGGTTCCCAAATATTTTTGAATATGGAATAAAACCACAACATAGCAATGCAGTGTTGCCATTTGTTGAAAAACCAATTAATTTTTAATTTGTAATAATAACAAACAAATTACTAACTGGAAAAAGTTTATTTGTAAATTAAAATTACGAAAAAAGCATCAAGCTTTATGAATAATAATTATTAAAACATTCTCTCCCATCAAGATTACTATATTTTTTGCCTGTCTGTAAAGATTAAATCTTACTTAAGCCTTCAATGTGTAAATGTGACCTAATTTATAATCTTCTAAAAATTACATACAATATCGTGATCGAAGAATTAACTAACTATACAAAATTTTATTGTATTTTTATATATTTAATGAGACTTGACATTATGAATTATTGATTTTCGCCCTGAACTTTGCAATTTTTAAAGTCCATTGAGATTATACAGAGTGTGGTAAAATCCAACTTAAATACAACGACCCACTTTACGGATAACAAATAAATGTCAGTAATTCCAACCATTGATCCAGTTATCGTAATAAATCTCACGATTTTATTATATTATTATGATGTTTTCAATCATTCACACACTTTGTAGAATGAGATCAGATAATAAAGACATTAAATAATACAGTGCAGTTAACGAACATAATCCGTCTCGAGACTGTGTTCGTTATCTGGATGCATTTCTTCGGAAGGTTATTTATAAAAAAAATACATTTGAAAATTTGCTCCACTTTTCACAAATTTACAGAAAGAAAATTATAACTCAAATTTTATTTAAAATTGTGTTATGTTGTAAGTGATTTTCAGACAGAGTGTCAATTTAAATATGAATGTTCGAGAAGAAGATAAATCCGTTTGCGGCGAACTGTCAATTAGTGGATATATATGGAATTCTTGTGCATGGAAATTTTGTCAAATGAAGAAAATTTATATTTTCTTTCAGATTTATATTGATAGTTTTAACAATTTATGTAAAACATCGATTAGTTTAACAGATGTGTTCAAATAAATGTTCGTTAGTATAGTCGAATATAGGATGTTCGTTATACAAATATAATGTTCGTTATCCGATTATATTTGGGTTCGCTTTGTATTTGTTATCCGAATGTGTTCGTTACCCGGATATGCGTTCGTTATCTGAATGTTTGTTCGTTATCCGAATATGTATGTGTTTGTTATCCGAATACCTGTTCGTTATCTAAATATATACACAGATGTTCGTTATATGAGTATACAAATATAATATGTTCGTTATCCGTTCATTATCCGAATATATGTTCGTTAACCGAATTTATTTGTTAGCGGATATGCGTTCGCTATCTGAACATGTGTTCGTTATCGGAATACCTGTTCGTTATACGACTATGTGTGCGTTATACGAACATGATTTTGTTTGTTATCCGTATATTTGTTCGTTACCAGAATATATATATATATATATATATATATATATATATATATATATATATATATATATATATATATGTTCGTTATGGGAATATGTGCTCATTATCTTAATATGTATGTGTTCGTTACATGACTATACAAATATAATATGTTCGTTATCCGAATATGTGTTCGTTATCCGAATATATGTTCGTTAGCCGGATATGTGTTAGTATTTTGTATATGTGTTCGTAATCCGTTCACCGACTGTACTGCAAATTGCTTTCAATCAAAATCAAAACCACACACAGGAAATTATTTATGGTGGCGAAAGTGATTTTGTCGTGTGAATAAAAAAGTATTCTATAATTAATACGACATGTTGTAATAAGAATATGTGCTTTATGACACCAATAATTGCATTTAATTACACACTATTCTAGATTAAGTAAAATCGACGAGTGGTCGAATGTAAAACCTTGCATTTTTCATATTTGACGTTACGAAAGCGTTAAAAAAAGATGAAAGCAGCGTCTTTTGGATGAGCAATTTTGTGAATTATGCAAGAGATTAATATCATTTTGCGAAGATAAACATTTAAATGAATGTATTGTACTAAATTTAAAATGTTAGTATGAATATGTAGTCTTTTCACCTTTCCACTGTAATGATTCAGTATTATTGCGCAAATCCTCTCGAGACGAGAACCCGTACTCTGTAAGATTGTAGGTCGATGTCGCAACAGTTGGACCATCGTGTGAACTAGATCGAGCCTTTGAGAACAATACTCTTCTGTTTTTGTGAGCAAATACTCGTAAATATATTTCTAAATCATGCATTGAAAATATAACAAATGTGACCTCCATTTCGATGGGTGATTAATACAAAAACATATCTACAAAAACATTTTTTTTAATGATTTATATGATTTAAACTAACTGCAACTTTAATATATTAGAAGCTTATTTATAAATATATCATCTGAAAACTTATAATAATATCATAGGCTATAATTAAGGTGTAAATTATACTGATTTTCACCTAATTATGTAATTAATTATAGCAATACACTATCAACTTGTAGATTCGCTTCTGTGTTAATAACCCATAGAATTATATAGTAATATTTCATTGTTTCATTAAATCAATTGTCTAAATTGAACAAAAGGAGTATCAGATCATAAAAAATTCAATACAATACCGAGAATAATTGTGCAATCAGCAATTAATAATTATTGCTTCACTAAAATACATACATCAAGAATATTTTGTACTAATTTATTTTAATTTAACCCGCTGATTATTACAGTTATATAATATCACCGACAGGCTGCGCTGCTTGAGAAATATAAATATTTTTTTTATTTAATAAAAAAATAACTTCTGGTATTTTAATTTTATTATTATTAAAAATATAAATGAATTATTTCTTCTATTTGTGTGGAAGAAACATACCACAAAAACCAAATTGTTTTTTTAAAATTATATTTTTGTATTAATTGTAATTTGGGAATTATTTCTCATACAAAGTGGACTTTGACTTTGTATAAAAAATTATACCAATGATGAAATGAATGAAAACATTCACTTGTTATATTTATTATTTATTTAGAATGAAATTATAATAGCTTATTGTTGTTAGTTTAAATATAGGTTGTCCATACTAATTAATCAATTTTTTATAATAGGTAATACAAAATAAATATTTGGTCATTAGTCATTTGCGAGCTTTCACTCAATTCTAAAATATTTTAGTCCTTGAAAAGCAAATCACATGATTACCTTGGCCTTGTTTATTAGTGTCGGTCGAAATAATAGTAATTGTAATTATTTTCAGATGTCTTGTGAATGTCCAATGTCTCAACCTGGCCCAACTTTGGCAGGGACTTGTGGAGGAGGAGCCTTTATGCTTTTTATGGGACTCCTGGAAGTATTTCTGAGAAGTCAGTGTGATCTTGAAGACCCGTGCGGAAGACCAGAGGTTTTTATAAGATTATATATAATGTTATTTTTATGGATTTAAATCTATTAATGGTCAAAATCTGCTAAGTTCATTTTTTTCTTAGGCCGTGTTTTTCAATGCTTAGTATTTAATAAATTTATTAGAGAATATGTATCACAGTCATAGATATAAACATTAGATATCGCATTGCATATGAGTAAGTCGTGTATCCCGTGTATTGGTGCACTCTTCCCTCCAATTCGATAAAGGCATAAGTGTGTCTCCCTCACTCAACACATTTCTAGTGACCACTGAGAGTGGTTGTGACAATACTTAATAATATTGTAAACATGTTAAAGAAGTAGTGTTTGGTAAAAAGTGAGGCTAGATGTATTTGAGTGTATGTTTGAGTCCATATGACATGTAGTAACAATGCATTTACCCATTTTACTGTGAAATATAACTGAAGATATGAAGAGACATGTTTACATTATAATGTTTGCCAGGTAACTCATGTTTTTGGCCACTTGATCCACTTGGACTAACCACGCATTTAGCCACTCGTGCGATATGATGTTTATATCAATGATCATTTCATAATATTTATATGTAACAATACTTTTCTTGCTATGTTACAAATTATTTCATTCAATAATTCAAACTTTCCATAGGAAAATGAATACATCGTTAAGCTTGGGATTCCTAGGCGTGCGTCACCACAAAGACTGTAATAGAGTTGCTTTGCTGTACTTTTGATCGGTTTTTTGTAAATTAGTGCCTCGCCCGAGGCTCAGACGAGGCTTTATCTAACAAAAAACTATCATAAGTGTAGCTTAGTAACTCTACTATCGTATTTACGGTGACGTATGACTGGGAATCATTTTACCGCCGATAAGATTTCCATACAACTGAATGTATATATATGTCGGACCAAGCAGACGAGTCTGAAGTCCGCCATATTGATATTTATTATCCATTTGGCCACTTGATCCACTTGAACTAACACTCATGCGATATCTATAATCACTCTTTTTTTTCAATTTAGTATCGAAGAGAAATGGACACTGTTTACGACTTTATCATCATCGGTGGAGGATCAGCTGGATCAGTTTTGGCAGCAAGGCTTAGCGAAGTTCCCGAATGGAAAGTGCTACTAATCGAAGCCGGTATTAATATTATATTATTTATTAAAATATGAGGTAATTAGCGAAAGTAAGTCAGTTGAACCGATGACCTTTGATGCGGAAACCCCGACTAGATTATCGACTTAACGTGCTCCACGATCACGGACAGAAACCATCAATTCATTCATAAAGAGAACCATCCGTCTCTTCTGTCACCACCTCACAATGATTAATCAACAAATAGATTTAGAAAGCCGCTCTGCAAATTGGATTGGATCATGACCCTAGTTTCGTAACAAGACACTGTGCAATCTTCCATTGTTGGGCTTTGAATAAATCATCATTCTAATGATACCACGATTTGCTTATCAATAATTCATTCAATTGATTTTAGGAATGGACGAACCGACTGGAACACAAGTACCTTCAATGTTTCTCAATTTTCTGGGATCTTCAATAGACTGGAATTATAAAACGGAACCGGAGCAAAGTGCGTGTCTAGGAGAACCAGAGAAAAGATGCTCTTGGCCGAGAGGAAAAGTAATAAATCCCCGTTCTCATTGTTGTTTCATTTTTAATAATCTCTACATTATGTTTGTATACTAAAGTCCAGTCTCTTCAACGCGTGTTAAATCGTGTGCTATGTGGCAGTAGATATACAAATATTCTTTCTTCTTCTTGGAACGGTACTAAAGCTATAGCCGAGCGGTTCTGATGTTTGTATTTATAATCTGAAGTTATTTAGCTTTAGCACGTCGATATCCTCGATCTTGGATTTGACAGTTGAAGAAACTGGCCCTAAAAATGCTTTGAAGCCTGTCCAAACAGAACGCGAAATCCATTGGCAGCGAACTGTCAACGGGTGGAAGTATATATGTGAAATTGTTGTGCGCGCATAATTTACCTGATACCAAAGACTTGATCATATTTAATATGTTTTTCTCATTCTCAAAATCGACAATTTCAGTATACATCCATTTTCAACCGATCTATTAGCAGGCTGTTTAACTGGATGTTCAATTACCAAGATGGCTAACCAAGCTGATGAGTTTATCTAAAGCAATACTAATTGTCTCACTCAGACTCGTCTACTTGGTCCGCCATCTTGATACGTGCAGTTGTCTGACATTCTTAATACTATAATTCGTTACAAGACATTTTAGCAAAAACATTTAATATTATTGATAAAGATAAAAATTTATTTGTGTGGGTTTTGGATGAATTATTTAATTTAAAATAAACTCATTGAATTTCCAAAAATTGAATTGGAGACTGAGTGGAATAAGGGCGTATACTGAAATTCTTCCATTTCGATATTTATCATCCAGTTGCCAACCTCTCAATTGTAAAAATTAGGTATTTTTTCAAATTAATTCTTAATATAAAACATACCCATTCTTAAGACGTAAAAATCATTAATCCAAATTGTTTCCTCGAAATATATATAATTTAAAAGTACATATGTAATTCAGGTTTATAATTCAATTAATATTCGCTTTAATCAAAACGCCCTTTATCATTTTTTTACATTACCAACTATTTCATTAATATTTGTAACAAATCATAATCTTCATTAACATTAGTTATATACAAAAAAAAAAATTCTCAATATGTTTGTTATAATGACAAGTAGGTGTGTAGTTCGTTGAATGTAGCAGTTTGAGCTAATCAATGATATAATGTGTGACAACTACTTCCTTTTTTTTGCATTTCCTTTGCAACACTCCACATCCTGCAATTTCACTTTTTAATTGAACATTTATAAATGATGTGTTATTTTTAATTTAAAATTATTTATGTTCAATTTACAGGTTTTAGGTGGCACTTCAGTCATGAACGGCATGATGTATATCAGGGGATCCAGAAAAGATTTCGATGATTGGTCAGCTGGAGGAGCTCAAGGCTGGTCATACGCTGAAGTTTTGCCTTATTTCCTTAAAAGTGAAGATAATAAACAACCTGCCCTTGTGGATAGAGGTTACCATGCAGCCGGAGGTCCTTTAACTGTCAGTCAGTTCCCGTATCACCCACCGCTCTCATATGCCCTACTGAAAGCTGGAGAAGAATTAGGTGAGTAATTAATGTGTTAGTTTATTCTTTGATTGATTTGAGAATTCTGATTGTAGGATACCACACCAGAGACCTCAATGGCGAATCTCATGTCGGTTTTGCTATCGCTCAAACTACCAACAGGAATGGATCCAGACTAAGTAGCGCCAGGGCCTTTATAAGACCTGCTAGGGTCAGGAAAAACTTGCATATCATGCTCAATACCACAGCTACTAAAGTACTAATCAATCAAAGCACGAAAACCGCTTATGGAGTCGAAGTTATCAATTCGTTCGGAGAAAAACAAGTCATATTGTCTAACAATGAAGTTATAATAAGGTATGAGGTTCGGTTCAGACTAGTGCGACGGCGACACTGCAGCGTCACGTCGCGTCGCGTCGTGTTGAATATTATGTTTCAAAAAAGACTGTGGTGTGTCGTCTTCCACTGTCGCTCTAGTTTGAATTAAATAATTCTGATAAAATTCTCAGAATGTCATAAATCCGTTTAATGTTAAACTATTTTCTCCACGATTTTTTTAACGTTTCAGCTATGTTTTTATTTACTGAGATGTCATCAAGAGTACAAGGAGTTATTTCCATATATAATTTTCATATTATCCATGGAATATTAGATCGTATTGTAAATTTTTAATACTACATGCCGGATTCATTTGTATTACTTCAGTTTGCTAAATAGAAGAGTTTGCCAACTAGACCCCTTCAACTACTATTTTTAATGAAACCTCATTGCAATGGGTCTCTCTATCTACAATGCTGTGAAAGTGTCTTTATAGTTTAAATATTTTTTCTAGTGGAGGTGCAGTGAATTCACCGCAATTGCTTTTACTAAGCGGTGTAGGTCCAGCAGAAGAACTAAGAAAAGTCGGTGTGAGTCCTATTCATGATCTTCCAGCTGTAGGCAGGAATCTTCACAATCACGTAGCGTTCTTTGTAAACTTCAACATAAACGACACAAACACAACTCCACTCAATTGGGCCACTGCCATGGAATATTTGCTTTTTAGAGATGGCCTAATGTCAGGAACAGGTATATCTTGATGAAAATAAATTCAACATTACACCAATAATCACGATGCTAAATTCCAGGTATTTCTGAGGTGACTGGCTTTATAAATTCCAAATATGCTGATCCATCACAAGATCATCCAGATCTTCAATTTTTCTTCGCTGGTTTCTTAGCCAATTGTGCCAAGACTGGACAAGTGGGAGAAAAGCTCGATAATGGAACCAGATCTATTAACATTATACCAACTCTTCTGCAGCCTAAGAGCAGAGGCTACTTGACACTAGCATCTCCGGATCCATTGCAACATCCTAAAATATTTGCTGGGTATGTGGTTTCTATTAAACATAATATGAGGCACTATTGAATATTGTGGGTGTTTTTTTTAAAGATATTTGACTCATCCTGATGATATTAAGAGACTGGTAGAAGGTATAAAATTCACCATCAGGATGTCTGAGACAAACGCCTTGAAGAAGTATGGTTTAAGACTTGATAGAACTCCGATTCCTGGCTGTGAGAAGATTAAATTTGGATGTGATGCTTATTGGGAATGTGCCATAAGGAGAGCCACCGGAGCTGAGAATCATCAAGCTGGAAGTTGTAGAATGGGGGCTCAAGGAGATCCCAATGCTGTTGTCAATCCGACACTTCAAGTAACTGATAAACATTTTATTTTGTTTATAGTTTGTAATGAGCTTTTGGATTCTAGGTACAAGGTATCGATAGACTGAGGGTGGCTGATGCTAGTATAATGCCAACAGTTACATCAGGGAATACTAACGCTCCTACAATCATGATTGCTGAGAAAGCAGCCGATATGATTAAGATGAGGTGGATGTCACAACCACAGGTTAATGAATTAGATTATTCAAAAATATGAACCCATTTCAAGTTTTGAGTGTGAATAGACCTTTAGGTGCAACATATAAATATGAGTGCCCGTTTATTTATTTTAGCCAATAAGAGAACATGCGCTTGACACTGATTGGTGCTCTCATTGGCTGAAATACCAGAGGCACCAATCAGTACTCACGTGTGTGGCGGCACTTATGGTCCGCTTTCCTTTAATAGACATAAAATTTCCGAAAAATAATAACTCACAAGTTAAAATCGCCTGAGCCGCAGAATATAACTCCAAATGCTTTATAATAGTGACTAATTGTTAAAAATATAATACTTTTCAGAACCGATATTCAACAGATTCAAATTCTGGCAACTATTTGAATGGAATATTTCAAAACACCGAATTTCAACCAAATCCTGCATCTCTAGTGAGACAGTGGAGGTCGTGGCAATAATTTTATAATCATTAATAAATAAATAATTTTCTGAGTAATTTGCTCACAAACTATAATACTCCTTTAAAATCTTTGTGATAATTTTATATGTATTTATACATTTTACTATTGTAATATTACCATTTTGCTGTCACATTCATATACCTATGTTAAAGTTAACTAAATATTATTCTAAAAGTACAAAATAAAAGATAAAAATATTTTAATTTTCGAAAATATCACTGTGTTGTAAATATTATAGGAAATATAATATTTGTGCCACAGAAAGGAATAAAATTTAAATTAACATAATATTTTACCTATAGATGTTTAGTATTTCATAGTTACCACTATTTTTATACAAATATATTGTTAAGGAATAAAAATATTTTTTATATTTTTTCATAATTATTTATTGTTTAATTCATATTTATTATTAATGTTCTTGAAATAAAATAATGCAAAAGTTATCGTGGTGAAAATGTTGGTGAATCTTATTGTCCGGGTGCTCCTGCGGGGGGTCCAGCAGGTGCTCCTCCAGGAGCGCCAGCTTCAGGAGCTCCTCCAGGTGGTCCAGCTTCAGGTGCTCCTCCTGGTGGTCCAGCTTCAGGGGCTCCTCCAGGTGCTCCGGCTTCAGGGGCTCCTCCTGGTGGTCCAGCTTCAGGGGCTCCTCCAGGTGGTCCGGCATCGGGGGCACCTCCAGGAGCACCGGCTTCAGGAGCTCCACCTGGAGGAGCCGCATCTGGAGGCGGGGGTGCTTGTGGATATGCTAAAGCTGCAATTAACGAATAGGACATTAAATAATATACATCGTATCAAATACTGAACAACTCACCGATAGAAACGCTCAGGGCGAGGGTGATTGCCAATAAAATTCTGAGACTAGCCATCTTGTTTGCTTTGCTGGTTTAGTTGCAGCAGAAACTGATAGTAACTCCATGAATTACATTTCTTTTTATACCATTGCTTTATCTTTTGACCCTTTTTGTGCATTCTATGATAATTCATGCGCACTCTTTGGAATTTGTAGAATGTCACTACAATAATGTATCTACTAATTATTCTATATTTTTATCATTATACTGAAAACCCCACCAGTGAATGTCACCATGCTATATGTCGTTAAGGAACTGATCTAGAGCGACACTAAATCTAGTTTCTTATGCCAGCCACAGATGCTACATTTTCACTGCACAGTTATACCTATACACGCGCAAACTGTAGGGTGTATTATAAAGAACCTAATTTCGCCTTTGCGCCTGTTTGCCACGCAGACTTGTACAGCCAAACCATGAAGTCTGTGATACACATGTATGTAGTAAGAAGCATACCTTTAGTTTTAGGTCTAAGTGGAACCAATTATTGAAACAGAAGTCGGTGGGTAGCTAATGGAAGTTTTTATGTTTATTAAATTATCATTCTCGTTTTTCTTGGTATAAATAACACAATAAATTAAAACAATTTTTTTTCGAAATAACAATGATCAAATATTGTACAAAGAATCCCAAAAATCGTATCTTTCTTGATTTGGTCTGTTTTTCATCTCAATGTCTTTGGTGATTCTCAAGAATTCTAGGTTATTTGGACTAGAAATTGGTTCCCATCTAACTGGAGCCAAATCCGTGATATATGGTGTGGGATGACTGCAACAAAATTTAATATAAAAGATTTTTTTTCACAGCTATTTAAATAATTAATAATTACCCGTATTTGGCAAAATTAGTAAGAAAATTGATCTGTCTCTTAATAACTTTTTCAGTTATAAAATCACCTTCCTCAGGATCACCAAACATTAATCTCAAACAATAGCCAGAATCATCTGCGTGGGCTACACCCCTCATTGATAAGTTTCCGAAAATTCTAGATTGTCCGATATCTCCATCAAAGGCAAACTCATAATAAAATATAGGCGCATTGGAGTGTTTAAGGAGCTTCTGTATGAATGAATGTGTTTTATAGAGAATTTTTGTATCGGAAAGCAAGTTCATCAGTTGAAATTCTGTATTTTTATTAATTTTGCCACTGTTAAAGTAAAATTTTCTCACTGCTTCTATTACTTGTTTCTTCTGACTGTGTGTTTTCAATCCACTCATTACGTCTCTGGGTATAATATGTTCGAGCATGTTGTCATAATAAGACATTGGCTTTTTTGATGTCATCCAAAAGAGACCCTCTGCACTCATGAATCCCAACATCATGGGGTACTGGAATAAAATGAAATTGATAAGTAATTTTGGTATGTATTAAAGTTCAGCCATAGAATGACATTATGACCAACCTTTGTATAGTTACCAGAATCTAGGATCACACTTGGATAGTCGGTCAAGAATGGTTCTTCTCCTTGAACATCGTTCTCTGCGCAAGGTGCAAATGCCAAGTATTCTTCATCGGGATACTTATCTCTGAATATTTTCTCAGCTGCTCTCACCATGAGCCTTGCATCCACTTTCTTCAATTTTTGGACCATGACAGCTCTATCATTAATATCAATATCTAGATTCTTTGCCAGCAAGTATGTATCAGACGTAGGGTCTCTATTATATGCCCAGTCACTAACTGCGGATCCACTACTTGCAATTACTTTGTGAAAGAGACCATTAGCCATTGGAGATAATGTCAATAGATGAATAGCAGCAGCCCCCGAACTAATACCAAACAGAGTTATATTATCAGGATCACCACCGAAGCTTCTGATATTTCTCTTCAACCACTTGAGGAAGAATACCATGTCTTTCATACCAAGGTTCCCTGGAATGTATTTATCCCCAGTTGAAGTAAACCCAAATGCTCCTAATCTGGAAACAATACAATCAATTTCATTGCGTTCATTTAAATATACGAGGGCATTGAAAGAAGTACCTGTAATTGAACATGACAAGTACAACATCTTCTCCCATCATGTAGTCAGGTCCATAAAAATATAAATTTCCAAATCCCAACTTGTAGAGTCCTCCGTGGACCCAAACAATCACTGGAAGTTTTTTTTTCTTGATTGATGGAGTGGCCACATTAACATAAATGCAATCTTCACTTCCAATAAGATCTTTTATCTCGGGCAGGTATTGAATGCATACATATTGCTCGTTCTGAGCATTTCGTACTCCTGACCATGGAGGCATGGGCTTCAAATGCTAAAATTGATAGAAATATTAAACTCCCAGGTTTTTCCATCAAAAGCGTATTTTAAGATGTAAATGCACCATGTTTACGATATTTTGATAAGGTGATCTTTCAGGTCTAACTACGTAGGGAGGTTTACTAATTCAATACATATGTTTTATTTAAAAAAAAAACTCCAAACAAATTGTTACCCAAATACAAGTGCTCATGAATTCAGCACTCTCGATATAATCTTATTGGAAAAAATGCATTTATGATGCAACAAAATATAAAACTATTACAAGGCCATATTTCAAAAGATTTATAGACTAATGAAATAACTGGCCGTATAATATTTATTCGTCAAAAAATAAAAACCTCAAATCTTTTAGGTCTAGCTGCGTAGGGTATACCCATGAAGGCGTCAAAGTGTCTGTACTTCTCAGGCCTCACTCTAATCCCTCGAAGCCACCCTTCTTCCACCTGAACCATGGGATCCTCCTCATTCCTGTGTAGGTACTTGAGCCCCTTTTGTTTTGTGGGTACTACTTGCAATAAAGTCGAAATGGTATCAAATCCACCATCCGGAATATTCCTCTTCATGAACGATATCAAATCATTGACGTCATAATTTTCCATGACCGTAGCGTATGTGAATATTTTGTCGAGTCTAGGTTTATTGCTGAGTAATTCCTTGAATAAAGGCACTCTTCCATTTCTGATAGCTGCTCTGTATCTCTCCTGGAAGGTCCTAAACGCTCCCTCTTCTTTAGGAATCACATTCAATCCACAACCCAAGCTTAACAATGAAAACACTACAAGCGCACATCCCAATCTCGGATTATTCATATTGACACTGTCTCGTTAAACCTGTTGGAAATGTATTATACATTGTTAATGGATAATAAATTGTGAATCAATATTACTCGATGTTCACCCAAGTAAATATATTATAGCTTTAGCCTGATTACTGTAATATTAGACCGTGCACCATACTTACCAATTAGCAGAAGTTTATTTAAACATTTACATAAATAAAAATGAAAATTTCTTTACATTTATTTTAGCATTAATTTTTTTTCTAAAGCAGATAATATTTTCTATAACTAGACTAATGAGGCGGAAGTGCAAATCCCGGTTTCTATTGTATTAAGCCCTGCCACACACGCACAACCAAATTAATTTATTAAATAAAATTATTCAACGATTTTAATTCACAATTCAAAGCGGTATTTACACTTACTCCCCCTAGTTATGGTTATAGCCACTCTAATATATATCTTACCTAATAGATGTGAAAGGAGTTGTGTGTGGGGAATTTTTAATGAATGTACCGAAAATATTTATGTTGGCTGGTTTTATATACTGATGATTATCGACGGGTTATTGATACAAAAACGTATATACAGATTTATAGATTTATAGACGATAATAATAATATAGCTATTATTAAATTAAGATATTATTACATGTAAATAAGTTTCTGATAAAGATACAACTTGGGTTACAATATTAGTCAAGATGATTAAGGGTCAGTTTTTTCAAGTGGTGTTAAATCGCATGCTACGTGGCAAGAGATTGTACGAATCTCGTGTATTACTTGTCGTCTGTTGTTATATTGTCTTGGGGTTGGTTGTTCAGTGACGAATCCCGGCGTTGTGTTTTAGTTATAGGTGTTCAAGTGTTCATACTTGTTTTATCAAGTAAACACCATTGTCAGTCCTTGAATCTTGCTGGCAAGTCAAGTTGTCTGTATTTTTGTAGACGTCTTTCGTAGTCTACGGTCAATAAGTCCCTCGCTAGTACGTTCGGGTGTCTTTTTAATCTACTTTGGTACGTTTCGCTGAATATTTTCAGTTCTTCGCGTACTGTCATTGTTTTAGAGTCCTGTAATAGGACCCAGTTGGGTACGTACCATGGAGCATTTAAAATTGCTCTCAGGGTCTTGTTTTGTAACCTGTCGATACTGCTGATATGAGTATCCTTAGCTGTCCCCCACAGTTGACATCCATATGTCCAAATGGGTTTGATTATTGCTTTATACAGCAATAGCTTGTTTGTAAGTGTGAGTTGGGAATGTCTGCCAATCAACCAGTAAATTTGTCTTTTTTTATATTCCATTTGAAGTCTCATTGTCTGCGTCTGTCAAGGTGTATACCGAGGTATTTAGCCGAGTCTTCTTTTAGAATATTTTCACTGGTGTGCATGTCTCTTTTTTGTTGTAAATGTCACGTGTGTGAATTTGGTTTGATTGCCTTTAATACTCCATACTTCCAGCAATTTTTGTGTTGCGTCAAGTTGTTTCAAGATTTAAATATAACACATGAATATCGACGAGCTGGATTTTAACAGTTGGTAGCACAAGTTACATCTTGTAGAAACGAATTTGGCGCGTAAATCGCCGAGTGACACTAGCTCGAGATTTAACACCAGTTGAAGAAACCGGTCCTAAGAGTAAAACTGCATACTTAACTCTAAAGCAGATTTTTTTGTATATACATATTTTTGTTAGTCACCCATCGATTATATCATTAGGTATATTATAAGGGATGGTAAACAAATACAATTCGATTGGCCGCGAAGATTTTAAAACTTGAACAATTCACTTTGACTTAAATTAATATTTGAAAAACTTATTTCCATATTCATATGAGACTGTTTACGAAATGCCCTCATACTGTTTGTGTTTATCCCATAAACAGTGCCCATTTGTTGGCACCTCAAATGAAGAAGCCGCTTTGGAAGATGAAATAATAAATATTAAATCCGACAAAAATCATAACTCACTGGCTTAAATTTTTGGAGACCGATCTCCTAATATTTGTAAAATTCTTCCACGTTGAAATGCATTTTTTTGCAATTAACTTACATCTATAGAAGTGTCATCCATATTGTTTTCATACATTGAAACGTTGCCGGTACTACTACATGCGCATAATATACATATACTTCACAGATTCGCGGGTGGCCACATTTACATATTATTATTATCGTTGAATGTTTTTTAATGACGCACCACATTAAGTGAAAGACTGTGTAATGTTATTAGAAATATCGACAAGTGACAGATAAACAGTAGGAGCGGTAAAAGCAGCGTCCCAAGTGGCTGTCATACGAAACCTTTGGTGACTAAATTCTTTGTTGTCTACCACGTTCTTGAAGTATTATTGGCGCCTCTTAATATATGTATTGATAAATAGAGCCATAAATACGAACTCAACATTGATCATATTTCCATTAACACTTTGAATGCTGATAACACCCAAGGGCGTCAATTTGAACATTCGTTTAACGGTGACTTACGCCTATGGGCTGTCATACAAAATTTTTTGCAATAGGAACGGAAACTACTACGTCAAAATATTAGCATTGTTAGGAATATAAGATTGGTTTCAATAATTGAATTAACGTAAGACTATTTATAAACTTGTAAAATAATAATACATAACATAATCAGAAGAATCCTGTTAAATATTTAATACATCACACATCTAGATCAAAACTATATAAACGAAATATAAAAAGCAGTCAATGAGTTAAAAAAGAAGCCTCCAACATATGAAAACTTGCCCACTTCTGACACATCATCGATTCGTAGTTAGTTTGACTAATTTATTAGTACTAAAAGAACAATGATTATTAATAAAAGCGTGGATTTTTCTGGAACCAAGTACGAAAATAATAGTTGGTATTATTTAATCGCCAAATAAATCACAAAAGGAGAAATATATATGTTATTTTGTATTATGAGGCTCATTTTATTCAAATCGTATATATTAATTATTGTTTGTTTATGTTAATTTATATATGCTATAGGCTAAGATAATGTCACAGTATATCCTTGATCAAAAACGTGTATTTATATGAGCCTTGACCTCTCATTAACAAGAAATTCTGTTTGCCAAAAACTAAATCTACTTTGGACCTTTAGAGGAAATTACTTATTCCTGTTAATAATACAATAAGTAAGAGCTCCAATAAAAGTATTTATTAAAAGTGAGTCTCTATGTGATTAGAGTCTGAAGATCCGATCAACAACTTTAGTTGTTCTTTAGAAATTAAAAATTTATATATTCTGTTAGAATAAAAAGATATATGTATTTAGCATATTAGAAGACACACGTGTAGTCTTGAATAGGTTTATTGATCTTCAATATGAAAATTATCAAAACACGTTCACTTTTGCAAATTATCACAATGAGTTGTTCAAATCTTTATTGAAAGCATTGTATAAAGATTTCCAAAAATCATATCTTTCTTCATTCGGTCTATTTATCATCTCAATATCTTTGGTGATTCTTAAGTATTCAAGGTTGCTAGCACTAGAAATTGGATCCCATCTGACTGGAATCAAATCTGTGATATTATGTGGTGTTGGGTGACTGCAATTTAAAATTAATATAATATTGGGGATGATGACAGTACTTCAAATAATCAATAATTACCCGTATTTTGCAAAGTTGGCCAATAAGCGATTCTGCCTTTTGATAACCTTTTTAGTTATAAAATCACCTTCGTTAGGATCGCCAAATATTAATCTGAAATAATACCCACAATCATCAGCATGGGCTACACCCCTTATTGAAAGGTTACTGTATGTTCTAGTTTCACCGAGATAACCATCATAAGCAAACTCGTAGTAAAATATAGGTGCATCTGAGTGTTTGAGAAGCTTCTGAATATTCGTATTCATGTTATAGAGGATTTTTGTGTCGGAAATAAAATTCACCAGTTGAACCTCTTTATTTTTAGTAATTTTGCTACCGTTGAAGTAAAACCTTCTCACTGCTTCTATTAATTGTTTTTTCTGAGTATGTGTTTTCAATCCTCTTATTAGATCTCTGGGTAAAATATATTCGAGATTATTTTCAAAATAAGATATTGGCTTTTGTGATGTCATCCAAAAGAGACCCTCTGCACTCATGAATCCCAACATCATGGGGTACTGGAATAAAATGAAATTGATAAGTAATTTTGGTATGTATTAAATTTCAGCCATATAATTACATTATGACCAACCTTTGTATAGTTACCAGAATCTAGGATCACACTTGGATATTCGGTCAAGAATGGTTCTTCTCCTGGAACATCGTTCTCTGCACAGGGTACAAACGCCAAATATTCTTCATCGGGATACTTATCTCTGAATATTTTCTCAGCTGCTCTCACCATGAGCCTTGCATCCACTTTTTTCAAGCTTTGGACCATGGCAGCTCTATCATTAATATCAATATCCAGATTCTTAGCCAGCAAGTATGTATCAGTAATAGGGTCTCTATTATACACCCAGTGACTATCTGCCGATCCACTGTTTGCAATAACCTTGTGGAAGAGACCATTAGCCATTGGAGATAATGTCAAAAGATGAATAGCAGCAGCTCCAGTACTAATACCAAACAGAGTTATATTATCAGGATCACCACCGAAGCTTCTGATGTTCCTCTTTAACCACTTGAGGAAGAATACCATGTCTTTCATACCGAGGTTTCCTGGAATGTATTTATCCCCAGTTGAAGTAAACCCAAATGCTCCTATTCTATAAAAAATACAATAAATTTTATTTCAATATTTTAAAGATTAAGGAGATTGAAGGGAGTACCTGTAATTGAACATGACAAGTACAACATCTTCTTGCATGATAAAGTCAGGTCCATAATAGTATAAATTTCCAAAGCCAAGCTTGAAGAGTCCTCCATGAACCCAAACAATCACTGGTAGGTTTTTCATCTTGATTGATGGAGTTACCACATTGGCGTAAATACAATCTTCACTTCCCATAATATTTCTTACCTCTGGTAAATATTGAACACAGATGTATTGTTCATTCTGAGCATTTCGTACTCCTGACCATTGAGGTTTCGGCTTCAAATGCTGCAATCAATATTAATATTTTACACATTTCAAATGGTAATCATCACGGGACTGTCGCGAGTATAAGGGTCGGTGTGCTAGTTAAAACACGTCCGAAGAGCGTTAGTCGTGGTCGCTGATGGGAACTCGACTAAATTAAATACTTAAACATAAAACTACGATATTTAATTTTTACATTACATACTACAGTATAATTTACGCAAAAATATATTTCAGAATAGATCCAAACCTCAAATCTTTCAGGTCTAGCTGCGTAGGGTATACCCATGAAGGCGTCAAAGTGTCTGTACTTCTCAGGCCTCACTCTAATCCCTCGAAGCCACCCTTCTTCCACCCTCACCATGGGGTCCTTCTCATTCCTGTTTAGATAGGTGAGCCCCTTTTTCCTACTGGGTATTATTTTAGAGAGGGTTGAAATGGTATCAAAGCCAATGCCGGGTATATTCCTGTCAAAGAAAGAACTCAACTCCTCCAGGTCATAATTTTCCAAGACCGTAGCGTATGTGAATATTCTGTCGAGTCTAGGTTTATTACTGAATAATTCCTTGAACAAGGGCACTCTTCCATTTCTGATTGCGTGTTTGTATCTATCCTGGAAGGCATTAAATGTTGCTTTCTCGTTTGGAATCACATTTAATCCACCACCCAAGCTTATCAACGAAAACACTACAAGCGCACATTCCAATCTCAGATTCTTCATTTTGACATTGCCCGGTTTTGCCTGTTGGAAATATATACTATTAAAATGACAAATAAGGATGTCACAAATTTATGCAAAATTTGATTATTTATAATTTGCAGTTCAGGGTTATTCATATATAAGAATGTTAAAAGGAACAACAACAAAAATCCCCTTCGACTATAATATGACTCATTTTCATCTTGATGGCCTCGTTACTGGACAAGATTGTCGCATTCAGGGTTCAGAAATTTTTGAGAATTCTTTTTAATAAAGTGTTTCCTGGTTGAAGGTATCATCGGTCCCCTAAGCCAGTGGCGTAACGTGGGTTTACCCGCCCGATGTTAATCTTAAATTTGCTTCTTCCTCAATTTGTTTTTATAAAAAATCATCATGCTTATCGAATTAGCATACTAGACACATTCTATTACAAAAATAATCTTATACCCGCCTAGCGATTTTTTTTTAAAGAATACTGTGAAAATTTAGTGAAATGATGAGTTACCCGAAAAATTTTAATCCAAAAATTAATCAACTGCTCTTTAACAATCTTGAAATTCAGCGACATTTATACAAAGTGCAACGGAATCATGGGGATCACTTACCCCCATTTGCTATCTCGTGAATTTTCGTATGTATATCCTTAACAAGATCATGATATTATTTTTATTAAGAGAAGCATTAATCAAGGTACAATATGCATTTTTTTATTATTTAATTTTGTACACGCTTTTCAAATAAAAGATACTATAAAAATATATAATTAATAGATATTTTTAGTTTTACATTTTATAATTAAACACTATTCACTGGAAAATAATATTTCATATATTCGCGTGTTTTTGGACGTATAGACCAATCTTTTTTTTTGGGGTTTTTAAGGGTCGGGATTGACATTGTTTCTTAATAATCCACTGAACTCTTCAATTTGTAAAATAAATTTAAATAGTATAGGACGACTCTGATTCGTCGTCAAAGGGGTCAACGGACTAACTGTATAAAAAATATTACAAACCTGATAATTGAGGCACCCAAAAGGAGTTGTCCGTCTGAAATTGTGGATGATAATGTCGATAAAATTTAGGTTGGTTGATCTTATATACTGGTGAACGATCATGAACTTCGCTGCCTTTTGATGGCTCATCATCATCATCATCGCTTCAAGCAGACAAACATTTAATCATCGAGATTAATTTAACGCCGGGTGGGGTATTTCAAAATTATATATTTTTTAGCCTTAATATACATATATTTAAAAAATACATTGAGCTGTGTAAGCTACAATATTTTTTTTATTTCTAGGTAAAATAAATTAACAATTATTTAATTTTTTTATAACCCTACCTCCACATAAAATATTCTCACTGAACATATATTTAATATGAATATTATTGAATATGTCTTCATAAAACCATTCTTTTCACCCAACACAGCGTTTTGTATATTATACAACATCCTTAATTGATGGATCCCACCCGAATGATTGTCAAAAACCTTTCCAGCAATTTAAAGCCCTTGAATTTGCTTTGTAATGCATTCATTTTTTATTCGGCAGATGTATAAGTGGTTGGGTTTTCCTCGTTTAGAAACATTGACCTCGCTTTATTATATATAAATACTTTGTCCAAAAATTAATTGGTTTAAACAAAAACGAGAAACTCTCACGAGTACGATATTGTTTTGCAAAATTTTTTGTTGAATAACCAATCCTTTGGTCCTGATCATTAAATTAAACATATATAAAATAGTTAGTTTCATAGTTATGGGTTATTATATATATACATATATATATATATATATATATATATATATATATATATATATATATATATATATATATATATATATATATATATATATATATATATATATATATATATATATATATATATATATATATATATATATATATATATATATATATATATCACAACCAACCAACAATCGGCAATGTTGGACAATTTGTCAGAATTATAGAAAATGTAAGAATATAAAAAAGAAACAAATATATAAGAAATACAATAATATATAATACATCAAGAATGCTTAAAGTTAAGGAATTCTTTCATACTTCTCATGAATGCACAGTGGGACATGATAAATATGTCATTTTTCGCCCCACTGGCATTCCATTCATTCAGAAGAACAGTAGATCTGGTTAATGTTGAGTGACGGAGTATGTTAGTATGGGTCCTAGGGGTTGCAAACAAGGAGTTAGAGCGACAGCGCGTATAATTCTCG
This sequence comes from Agraylea sexmaculata, assembly GCA_022606485.1. Classification (NCBI taxonomy): domain Eukaryota; kingdom Metazoa; phylum Arthropoda; class Insecta; order Trichoptera; family Hydroptilidae; genus Agraylea; species Agraylea sexmaculata. Next base: position 35,201 of record JAGTTH010000670.1, read on the forward strand.
GGAACAAACAAACTTATGCGACGAAGTATATCTGAGATTTTATACTGCCCTCTAATCACTAGAAAAACCATTCGCATCAGTGCCACATCTCTGCGGAGCTCGGGAGATTCATACTCGAGCATTCCCGCCCCTCAAACGTCTCAGAATTGAGTTTAACAAGTGTTTCGACACCGCAGCTCATTCGCCTCTCATTGACAAATCGGAAGAACACTGAAGTATCATGCTGTATTGTTTTTTCGATCCGTTTTTTACACCTGCTCTTATTAAGGAGTACTAGACATAGGTCGATGGATTTTTTTACTTGTTCGAGTCACGATGAAGCCTCCATTTGTGTGAGATTAGTAGCTTGAAATAACGACAAAACCAGCATGGTAAGGCTGTGTTAAGTGTCGCTCCGACCGCCTTAGGTGAAATGAGATCTAGTGTGTCATGGATAGTATCGTAGAAATAATCAACAGAAGTGGTCGAGTTCATATCGCGGATACTGGTCCAGTCGGTGGAAGTGATAACGTGACATAATCTGTCTCGGTTGACTGATCTAAAATACCATTCAGGACAAGCCGGATGATATGAAGATGGCAGCCGGTCAGCACACCTGTATCGGCCAGGAAATGGTATGCTGATCAGCAGTGCCTCGTGATAAGAGTCCTCTTTCATAAGAGCATCTTCGCAGGGAAGAGCTGTCGTTGAAGCATTCATAATATCGCTACTCAATAGAACCAGATCCAAATCATCTCTCCTACCGGCGTCGATTTCAATCGCAGTGATACCGCAGGCCTCAAGTGTCATTTTAAAATATTGTTTCGCCACGGTGCCTGCACTAGGTAGGTTAAAATCGCCGATAATAAGCAGTAATTCAGACCTGGATCAAATTGAAGCAGCGACATTTATCATGTTGGCAAACATTATTATTCTTTCGTCATCTTTCATACTTGGTGGGATGTATATAACCGCTACTGTCATGTCAAAGTGTCGGCACACAAGTTTGAGCCACAGGTCCTCGCAGTCCACGGTATGAAGGTTCGGAAGAGGAACGGCAGAAAAAGGACGCCTACATGCCAGTAGAGTGCCACCACCCCTCACACTGGGGTCCTCAGATCGGTCTCGCCTTAGAACATGCCAGGACGGGTCGAACAAATTTAGCTACCAGCAAAAGATATTGTACGAATCTCGTGTCATATACAAAAAATCCGTTTCTTCAGCCCGTGTCAAAGCTATAGCCAAGCGGTTTCGATGTGTGTTTGGAATGGAGGGGAAAATATAACACGGACTCGACATTTAGCTATAGCACCTCGATATCCCCGAGCAAGGATTGACAGCTGTAAATCCTAGCTCGTTTCTTTGCTATATATTCTCTAAGTTCGCTTTTTGTATGAAAAAGACTTGCGCAAGAATGCAAATTCATTTGGGATTTAACAAGCAAACAAAGCCCTTAAGATAGACACCATTAAAAACACTTAAACAATCAAACACACATTCCGAGAAGCCTATTTTTTTATTATTGTTTATTTATAAGCATTAAAAAGATTTCATTGAAAGATACATTGTCATACTGAACTGAAAGCATCGTATAAAGATTTCCAAAAATCATATCTTTCTTGATTCGGTCTATTTCTCATTTCAATATCTTTAGTGATTCTTAAGTATTCAAGGTTGTAGGGACTAGAAATTGGATCCCATCTGACTGGAATTAAATCTGTGACATTATGAGGTGTGGGGTGACTGCAATAAAAATTAATATATTATTGGGGATGATGACAGTACTTCAAATAATCAATAATTACCCGTATTTTGCAAAGTTGGCCAATAAGCGAATCTGCCTTTTGATAACCTTTTCAGTTATAAAATCACCTTCGTTAGGATCGCCAAAGACTATTCTGAAATAATACCCACAATCATCAGCATGGGCTACACCCCTTAATGAAAGGTTTCCGAATATTCTTGTTTGGCCAAGATAACTATCATAAGCAAACTCGTAGTAAAATATAGGTGCATCTGAGTGTTTGAGAAGCTTCTGAATATTTGTATTCATGTTATAGAGGATTATTGTGTCGGAAATAAAATTCACAAATTGAACCTCTTTATTTTTAGTAATTGTGCTACCGTTGAAGTAAAACCTTCTCACTGCTTCGATTAATTGTTTTTTCTGAGTATGTGTTTTCAATCCTCTTATTAGATCTCTGGGTATATTATATTCTATCGTATTATCAAAATAAGACATTGACTTTTGTAATGTCAACCAAAAAAGACCTTCACCACTCATAAATCCCAACATCATAGGGTACTGGAATAACATGTAATTTTAAATGGATATTAGTATCACAGTACTTAAACTCAGCCATATATAAAATATTATCTTGAATTCTTGCCTAACCTTTGTATAGTTACCAGAATCTAGGATCACATTTGGGTATTCAGTCAAGAATGGTTCTTCTCCTGGAACATCGTTCTCTGCACAGGGTACAAACGCCAAATAATCTTCATTAGGATACTTATCTCTGAATATTTTCTCAGCTGCTCTCACCATGAGCCTTGCATCCACTTTCTTCAAGCTTTGAACCATGGCAGCTCTATCATTAGTATCAATATCCAGATTCTTTGCTAGCAAGTATGTATCAGTAATAGGGTCTCTATTAAATGCCCAGAAACTCTCTGCGGATCCACTGTTTGCAATAACCTTGTGAAAGAGACCATTAGCCATTGGAGATAATGTCAAAAGATGAATAGCAGCAGCGCCAGAACTAATACCAAACAGAGTTATATTATCAGGATCACCACCAAAGCTTCTGATGTTTCTCTTTAACCACTTGAGGAAGAATACCATGTCTTTCATACCGAGGTTTCCTGGAATGTAATTATCCCCAGTTGAAGTGAACCCAAATGCTCCTAATCTGGAAACAATACAATCAATTTTCTTGTATTGATTTAAATATACGAGGACATTGAACGGACTACCTGTAATTGAACATGACAAGAACAACATCTTCTCCCATAATATAGTCAGGTCCATAATAGTACAAATTGCCAAAGCCAATCTTGAAGAGTCCTCCATGAACCCAAACAATCACTGGTAGGTTTTTCTTCTTGATTGATGGAGTTACCACATTGGCATAAATACAATCTTCATTTCCTATAATATCTCTTATCTCTGTTAAATATTGAATACAAACGTATTGTTCACTCTGAGCATTGCGCACTCCTGACCATTGAGGTTTCGGCTTCAAATGCTGCAATTAAAATAAATATTGGAAGTACATGAAAGCCTTTAAAATATTTTAATGTCAATTAAAAACAAGTTTTAAATATACAAAGAAACATTTTTAAAAATATTTGTGGATTTGCATCTCCATTAAAAAATAAAAACCTCAAATCTTTCAGGTCTAGCTGCGTAAGGTATACCCATGAAGGCGTCAAAGTGTCTGTACTTCTCAGGCCTCACTCTGATGCCTCGAAGCCACCCTTCTTCCACCCTCACCATGGGATCCTTATCATTCTTGTTTAGATACTTGAGCCCCTTTTCCCAACTGGGTATTATTTTAAACAAAGTCGACAGGGTATCAAATCCACCACCGGGAATATTCCTATTTATGAACGAAGTCAATTCTTCCAAGTCATAATTTTCTATGACCTTAGCGTATGTGAATATTTTGTTCAGTCTAGGATTTTTACTGAATAATTCCTTAAATAAGGGCACTCTTCCATTTCTTAAGGCGTCTCTGAATCTATCTTGAATGGCTTGAAAGGCCCCTTTATCTTTTGGGATCAAATTCAACCCACAACTTAAGCTTATCAATGAAAACACTACAAGCGCACATCCTAATCTAAGATTCTTCATTTTGATATTGCCTAGTTTCGCCTGTTGAAAATATACACAATTAATAAAATAAGTAAAGGGATGTCCCAAAAGATACCCAAGATGTGATTACTTATAATTTGAAGTTCGGGGTTATTAACGATGTAAAAGAAACTAAAACAACAATCGTCTTCGACTGAATTATTCACATCAATCTTGACGGCATCGGCGATTGTCAAAGATATCATATTCAGGGTACAGAAAATTGTTGAGATTTTTTTTATTAATAAAAAGTTTCTTGGTTAAAGGTATCATCGGTCCCTTAAGCCAGTAGCGTAACGTAGGTTTGCCCGCCCGATGCTAACCTAACTTAAATTTGGTGCCCCCCTCATTTTTTTTTAAAAAAATCATCGTATGTATTGAATTAAGACACGACATATATTCAATAGAAAAATAATATTTTACACGCGTGGCGAAATTTTAGGAAAAATTTTAAGAAAACTTTATAATTTCTGTTCGTTTATGGTAATCATAAGTCGCTCCTCAATTATATATATATATATATATTCTTATCTACGGTTTATACAAAAAAAATCACTCAACCCTTTGTGGAGGAAACTGAGATTTGTATCTATAAAAATCAGCGACATTTATCAAACTGCTTATGACAAATTCAATAAAAAAATGTATATACAAGTGAACCGTGGACATCCTACTTTTTGATTCAATAATAAATAATAATGAATTTTGGTACATCCTTTACAAGAAATACATCATGATATTATATTGATTTAAAGAAGCATTAAATAAGTTACAATATTATCGAACACGATTTTCAAATAAAACCGAACATAAAAATACATATATAATTAATACATATTTTTATTGTTACACGAATTGTTTGATCTAACACGATGCAATGAAATAATTAATTATTTTTCGCGTGTTATTGCGTCCTGAAATAAAAATATAATATGAGTTTTTCAAATAAAAACCAATGTTTTTTTGTCCTCATTAAAAAAATTATGGTAATATTTATAAAATTCAAGTTGGTTGGTCTTATATGCTGATGATTAGTTTTTACAGTTAAATTATGAATGGAATTAGTTGTGTTCTGATTTAATTTTATAATTTTCCGAGCCGGCTTATGGGGTAGCTGTTATGTTTCAGTTTACTAGGCGTACGTCAGGTGACGCGTCACCGTGAACGTACGTCATAAAGACGATAGTAGAGTTGCTTTTCTATATTCTTGGTCAGTTTTCTTGCCTAGGCATTAACTAACAAAAACCAACATTATAATAAAGCAACCCTACAAATATCTTTACGGTGCACGGTGTACGTATATGGCGACGTGTGCCTAGGAAACTCGATGTGTGTGGCCTGGCAAACCAAAGCACTCCCCAAGCCCCTACAATAAGGAGGCATCACGTTAAAATTTTATATGTAGCAATTTTTAAGTTTAAAAATAAGCCTCTATAAAATAATTGATTGATCCACTAAAAAGTATAAAAGGGAATAATAATAAAGCATGTCAGTATTGCTTCATTTATTAATATAATTTTTAATACTAATATTGCTCACTCAATGAGTACCTAATAAGAATAATATGTCAATCGGTCGAAATATGTCATCATTGTGTAAATGTTGGTGAAGCTTATTGTCCGGGAGCTCCTGCAGGGGGTCCAGCAGGTGCTCCTCCAGGAGCTCCAGCTTCAGGAGCTCCTCCAGGTGGACCAGCTTCAGGAGCGCCAGCTTCAGGAGCTCCTCCAGGTGGACCAGCTTCAGGAGCGCCTCCCGGTGGTCCTGCTTCAGGGGCTCCTCCAGGTGGTCCGGCTTCAGGGGCTCCTCCAGGTGGTCCAGCTTCAGGGGCTCCTCCAGGTGGTCCGGCATCGGGGGCACCTCCAGGAGCACCGGCTTCAGGAGCTCCACCTGGAGGAGCCGCATCTGGAGGCGGGGGTGCTTGTGGATATGCTAAAGCTGCAATTAACGAATAGGACATTAAATAATTACATCGTATCAAATACTAAACAACTCACCGATAGAAACGCTCAGGACGAGGGTGATTGCCAATAAAATTCTGAGACTAGCCATCTTATTTGCTTTGCTGGTTTAGTTGCAGTAGAAACTGATAGTAACTCCATGAATTACATTTCTATTTATACCATTGCTTTATCTTTTGACCTATTCTATGCATTTTATTATAATTCCTTTGGAATTCAAAAAATGTCACTTACTAGTTTATCTAATATATTAACATACAACCTACATTATTTAACAAGAAAATAAAATCAATAGATAAAAAAATGCTGTGAACAACTTAACTAGATATTATTTATTTACCAGTAAAAACCGTCTCATTTTTTTTAATCGGGAATTTATTATTACGGGAATATAAGTTGAGATGGTTTCTTTAAGCCGTGAGCTACTTAACTAGAGAGTCAACTGTAATACAAACACAAAAAATGAATAAAAACTGTGCCTTTATTTATTATTTTTGCAACATCTGTTGTTTATTTTATTAATCTTTTTTTCATATTTTTACTACTACACCCTCGGATCTTTAGCATATAATCAGACCTAGTCCAAGTAAGTGTAATAAAGTGCTTTAACGTATTCGAGCTCTGAAACAATATTGCTTTATTATTTGATACACAAAACATTATAATAATTTTTTTATCCAAAATTTGTTTTTTTTTAATTATAAATTTTAAACGGGACATTCTTGGCATTGTAGTGTATCATTATTATAAAATGCAAAGCGACTTCCTCAATCGACCCAGTCGATATTTAACTCCATTAAGTGTCACAATGCACTCTTTAACACTTCTTATCTACTTCGTAGCTTTGACATATTTCATGTTTCCTGTATTTGGAAACCCTGTTTCTAGACCAAAGAGTAAAAGATCACCCACCTATGATTCTAGTGATTCTGACAGTGAAGAAGATGATGACACTTTGAGCGATATAGTGGTTTCAGTCAATGAAGTAGTCTTGGGACAGAACTATATGGAGAGAAATGTGAGAATTGACGGAAAATCCAAACCAAAATGGAATATTTTAATTGTGAAGACAAACGTTACACAACAAACACTAAAAATGGGAAATGACAAAGAAAAAACTGATCAAAAACTCCCCTTCATACTCGCTTTTATTCCAGATCAGGGACCAGAGAACAAGAATGAGGAATACCTTGAATAAATCTGTATGTTCATTGTTATGATTGATAACAATTAATAAAAATGAATTCTTTGCATAAGTAATAAAAACACATTTATTTATCTTAAATATTTAATTTTTAATTCACATCGTTACTGAATGTTTTAAACAAATAAGCCCAAAAATCATATCTTGCTTGATTCGGTCTATTTCTCATCTCAATATCTTCGGTGATTCTTAAGTATTCAAGATTGTTGGGACTAGAAATTGGATCCCATATAATTGGTACCAAATCTGTGATATACGGTGTAGGATGACTACAATTTCAAATAATAACAATTAAATGTAATCCACAGTTATTGAAATAATTAATAATTACCCATATTTGGCAAAATTAGCCATCAGGTGAGTCTGCCTTTTAATTACATTTTCAGTTATAAAATCACCTTCGTTAGGATCGCCAAATATTAATCTGAAATAATACCCACAATCATCAGCATGGGCTACACCCCTTATTGAAAGGTTATTGTATATTCTAGTTTGACCGAGATAACCATCATAAGCAAACTCATAGTAAAATAAAGGTGTATCTGAGTGTTTAAGAAGCTTTTGAATATTCGTATACATGTTATAGAGGATTCTTGTGTCGGAAATAAAATTCACCAGTTGAACCTCTTTATTTTTAGTAATTTTGCTACCATTGAAGTAAAAACTTCTCACTGCTTCTATTACTTGCTTCTTTTGACTGTGTGTTTTCAATCCTCTTATTAGATCACCGGGTATAATATATTCGAGATTATTTTGAAAATAAGACAGTGACTTTTGTGCCAACCAATAGAGACCTTCGGCACTCATAAACCCTATCATCATGGGGTACTGGAATAAGATGTATTTTTAAGTAATATTAGTATGACTGTAAGTCAGTCATATAATTTAGTCCTGACTAACCTTTGAATAGTTACCAGAATCTAAGATCACACTTGGATATTCAGTCAGGAATGGTTCTTCTCCTGGAACATCGTTCTCTGCGCAAGGTGCAAATGCCAAATATTCTTCATCGGGATACTTATCTCTGAATATTTTCTCAGCTGCTCTCACCATGAGCCTTGCATCCACTTTTTTCAAGCTTTGAACCATGGCAGCTCTATCATTAGTATCAATATCCAGATTCTTAGCCAGCAAGTATGTATCAGTAATAGGGTCTCTATTATACACCCAGTGACTATCTGCCGATCCACTGTTTGCAATAACCTTGTGGAAGAGACCATTAGCCATTGGAGATAATGTCAAAAGCTGAATAGCAGCAGCCCCAGTACTAATACCAAACAGAGTTATATTATCAGGATCACCACCGAAGCTTCTGATGTTCCTCTTCAACCACTTGAGGAAGAATACCATGTCTTTCATACCGAGGTTTCCTGGAATATATTTATCCCCAGTTGAAGTAAATCCAAATGCTCCCAATCTGGAAATAAAACAATCAATTTTATTGCAATCATGTTAAGATACGAGGAAATATAGAGGGTACCTGTAATTGAACATGACAAGTACAACATCTTCTTCCATGATATAATCAGGTCCATAAAAGTATAAATTTCCAAAACCCAACTTGTAGAGTCCTCCATGGACCCAAACAATCACTGGAAGGTTTTTCTTCTTGATTGATGGAGTTACCACATTAGCATAAATGCAATCTTCACTTCCTATAATATCTTTTATCTCAGGTAGGTATTGAATGCATAAATATTGCTCGTTCTGGGCATTGTGTACTCCTGACCATGAATGCATAGGCTTTAAATGCTACAATTTTAGGTGAAAAATAAAAAAGGGATATTTATAATTCCACCGCGTTTATGGCGAGTTTCAATGAAATGTGAAATAATTTGAATAGATCCAAACCTCAAATCTCTCTGGTCTAGATGCGTAGGGTATACCCATGAAGGCGTCAAAGTGTCTGTACTTCTCAGGCCTGATTCTGATTCCTCGAAGCCACCCTTCTTCCACCTGAACCATGGGGTCATTCTTATTTCTATTCAGATACTTGATACCCTTTTGTCTACTGGGTAATAATTGTACAAGAGTCGAAAGTTTTTCAAATCCTGCACCGGGGATATTTCTGCTCATGAAGGAATTTAGCTCGTCCACGTCATAATTTTCTAAGGCAGTGGCGTATGTGAATAATCTTCCCAGTCTAGGTCTATCGCTGAGTAATTCTTTAAAAAATGGCACTCTCCCATTATTCATGGCTACTAGGAATCTATCCTGGATGGCCTTAAAGGCTCCTTTCTCTTTAGGAATCACATTCAATCCACAACACAAGCTTAACAATGAAAACACTGCAAGCGCACAACCCAATCTCGGATTCTTCATATTGACAATATATCGTTTCACCTGTTAGAAATATACACTATCAATGACATGAAACTGAGAACAAAATCTTTATATAAAGAGTGGCATTAAATATGTTAATTTATTCATGAGATCACAATATGCCCTCCATTGTTTTTACACGTATTTTTTCATTATCTACGCCAAACCTCAGGGTTTATTGTGAAATCAATAAAAAAATGGTAATGTTACATGATTTGTAAATGTGTGCATACATTCAATGCCAAGTTGAAATTAATAAATATTTATTCCCCTACTCAGCGGGTTTACATAAAACCGGGACCCTTGCGAGATGGCGCTTGTTTTTTTTCAATGGGCCGGAATGTAAGTCGTGTATTGAAATTCAACTAAATTATACATTTTTCAACCATTCCACTATTCCATACAATATATTTACACTACTATCTTCATGAAAAAAATATCACCTATTCTTATTTTACTTACTCTGCACTATTATTTCATGTATCATTAGTATATTTATAATAAACCTGGGTAATTTTAATTATCAATTTGTTAATGTTTTTTTATGTTCTGCTGGTTTATTTAATAGGATGATAATAAGTTGTTTATTTTTTCATTGAGAAGATATTTGAATTTTCAAAGTAAATTATTAATAAAATAATTTAATACGATTGTCATATGATGACAACTCTCATCACAATATTTAAAAAGCGAGTTTCCCGATAAATATTGTTTTTTGAGAATTGTCATTTATAATGCATTATTAAATATCTCTAATATTATTTTGATATTAATTTAATAATATTATCATTAAAATACCCTTTTCGAGATTTTATATATGTATTAATTATTATTAAATATTTATTTAATATATTATTTTTCCATCTGGTAACACTGTCTTTCAAATGTCACTCGGTACTGAATATTACCGATATAATATTATTAGTCCCTGATACATCAACTTCTATTTTTCTACATATAGCGACTCTGTATATATTATATGTATAATTATTAAATATCTCTAATATTATTTTGAAATTATTTAAATATTATTATCATTAAAATAGCCGTTTCGAGATTTTAGATGAAATATTATTCTTCCATCTGGTAACACTGATGGTCGACGGACCCGCACATACATACACACACCTTAGACAATTATATATATTATTAATACAACCAAGATTTCATTGTCATATTTATTGTTCACTGCTCTGTTATACAATATTGAATATCATAAATTTTTATATCAATGACTGTAGCCAATATAATCATTAAAGAGTAGTCACATTAGAATATCACGTAGCGGCCACGTATCGAGGACTTATTGGCTTTGTCAACATCTCACGACCATATTCAATATAATAGTGTAATGAGAGTGCGTGCGTGCGGTGCATATGCGTGTACACCAATACTACCAAGCCCTGATCGGCCAGCTCTATTCGTATATGCACCAATACTACTCACTACTCAGTAACACACCAGTCTTATTACACTTTTATATTAAATACGCCCGTATTTTGAACCACGATGAGCGTGTTTCTATATTTGGTTGGAAGTGTGGGACTAAAAAACATTCATATATGTAAATAAGCAGCAATATACAGGGTGGATTTGAACAATAAAAAGATATTATAAAAAATGAAGTCTTTACTAAAAAAAATACTCAAGGCAAACGATATAAAGCCGATAGGTAGACCTTGTTACAGTTGTAATGAGCAGGCTAAGAAAAATATTCCAAAGAGATATTGAATCATCAAAAACGAGGATCAGATAATAAGAATGAGCTTGAATAAAATCTATATGTTGTAATGATTTATAGTAATAAATAAAAATTTATTAATTATATCATATTTGTATTAACAATAAAAGCTTTCATTGAAAGCATAACGCATACACACGTGTAGATATAAATAATTTATAAACCGAAACACATTCACTTTTGCAAATTATTTGCAATTTTTTTTTTTTTGCTAATCACATTGAGTTGTTCACATCATTACTGAATGTTTTAAATAGAGAATCCCAAAAATCATATCTTTCTTGATTCGGCCTATTTCTCATTTCAACATCTTTGGTGATTCTTAAGTATTCAAGGTTGTTGGGACTAGAAATTGGATCCCATCTAACTGGAGTCATATCTGTGATATACGGTGTAGGGTGACTATAATTTAAAATAATAATAATTAATCTTAATCCATAGTAGTTATATAAATAATTATTAATTACCCGTATTTGGCAAAGTTGGCCAATAGGTGTGTCTGCCTTTTGATAACATTTTCAATTGTAAAATCACCGTCATTGGGATCACCAAAGATCAATCTGAAATAATACCCACAATCATCTGCGTGGGGTACACCCCTTACTGACACGTTTCCGAATATTCTAGTTTGACCGAGATAACCATCATAAGCAAATTCATAGTAAAATATGGGCGCATCTGAGTGTTTGAGAAGCTTCTGCACATATGTATGCATTTTGTAGAGGATCTTCGTGTCAGAAAAAAAGTTCATCAGTTGAACTTCGGTATTTTTAGCTATTTTTCCACCGTTGAAGTAAAAACTTCTCACGGCTTCTATTACTTGTTTTTTCTGACTGTGTGTTTTCAATCCTCTCATTAGATCTCTGGGTATAATGTATTCTATCATTTTATCAAAATAAGACAGTGGCTTTTGTGATGTCATCCAAAAGAGACCTTCACCGCTCATAAATCCTAACAACATTGGATACTGAAATTAAAAGAATTAAAATATTAAATTAACGTGCTTCGTGTGTCAACGCTTTTGAATATTACATACATTAAAGTACGAACCAAATAACTCTGAATTGCTACACATAAAAGGCCTAAGTGTATGTATACTTTTTATTGTGTGTCTGTATTGTGAGCTATCTTTTTTTAGAATTACAAGAAAGTTCACAATACAACTTTTATATGTAGCAATTCAAATTAATTTGGTTCATACTTTACACACTACAATCCATAACCTGTTATTTATGTACATTAATGAGAGGATGTAATTTCAGTGTATATGTAGTATTACAGATTTACAAATTTATTTTAATTATACTAAAATACTCCAGCTACAATCCTGACCAACCTTTGTATAGTTACCAGAATCTAGGATCACATTCGGATATTCGGTCAAGAATGGTTCTTCTCCTGGAACATCGTTCTCTGCACAGGGTACAAACGCCAAATATTCTTCATCTGGATGAATATCTCTGAATATTTTCTCAGCTGCTCTCACCATGAGCCTTGCATCCACTTTCTTCAATTTTTGGACCATGGCAGCTCTATCATTAATATCAATATCTAGATTCTTTGCCAGCAAGTATGTATCAGACGTAGGGTCTCTATTATATGCCCAGTGATGGTCTGGAGATGCACTGTTTGCAATTATCTTATGAAAAAGACCATTAGCCATTGGAGATAATGTCAAAAGCTGAATAGCAGCAGCCCCAGTACTAATACCAAACAGAGTTATATTATCAGGATCACCACCGAAGCTTCTGATGTTCCTCTTTAACCACTTGAGGAAGTATACAATGTCTTTCATACCGAGGTTTCCTGGAATGTATTTATCCCCAGTTGAAGTAAATCCAAATGCTCCTAATCTAGAAAAAATATTATCAATTTTATTTCAATATTTTAAAGACACCAGGAAATTTAGAGAATACCTGTAATTGAACATGACGAGAACAATATCTTCGCCCATGATATAGTCAGGTCCATAATAGTATAAATTGCCAAAGCCAAGCTTGAAAAGTCCTCCATGGACCCAAACAACCACTGGAAGGTTTTTCTTCTTGATTGATGGAGTTACCACATTGGCGTAAATACAATCTTCACTTCCTATAATATCTCTTATTTCTGGTAAATATTGAACACAGATGTATTGTTCATTCTGAGCATTTCGTACTCCTGACCACGGAGGTGTCGGCTTCAAATGCTACAATTAAAATAAATAATTCTTGAACCGAGTGTTAAAATTAATAGTATTTTTTCTTGTTACGTGGATGACACAATAAAGCATAAAGAGATCCCAATCGATCGTTTCCACCCTTTAGTTTCCCTGGATTGTAAGGTGAATACTGAAAGGATTATTAAGTCGGACAGAGCCGCCCTGTCGGGGACTTGTGTATCTGTGATGTTATTATAAAGTATGCGTCAAACACTTCGAAACTGCTAGCGATCTCAAGTCTTTATTAAAACAGAGCTTTTGTAAATCATGGTGTAATCATACTAGTTTTTTTATTGAATAAGACAACACATTAAAAAAATTCATGTGAAAATTATACAGTTAATTAAAAATGTGTTTTGATGCATTTCTTTGTAATTCCACCGCGTTCACGGCATTCAAAAAACCTAAAAAAGCTTCAACTAAATTCAAAATGATTTGAATAGATCCAAACCTCAAATCTTTCTGGTCTAGATGCGTAGGGTATACCCATGAAGGCGTCAAAGTGTCTGTACTTCTCAGGCCTCACTCTAATCCCTCGAAGCCACCCTTCTTCCACCTGAACCATGGGATCCTTCTCATTCCTGTTTAAGTACTTGAGCCCCTTTTGTCTACTGGGTAGTATTTGTAACAGAGTATTCAGCCTGTTAAATCCTGCACCGGGAATATTCCTGCTCAAAAAAGCAGTCAGCACGTCCAAGTCGTAATTCTCCAGGGCCGTCGCATATGTGAATAATCTACCGAGACTAGGTCTGTTGCTGAATAATTCCTTGAATAAAGGCACTCTTCCATTTCTGATAGCTTCTTCGTATCTATCTTGGAAGGCATTGATTACACCTTTCTCTTTAGGAATCACATTCAATCCACAACCCAAGTTTATCAATGAAAACAATACAAGCGTACATCCCAATCTCGGATTCTTCATATTGACATTGTCTCGTTTCACCTGTTGGAAATAAAACAAGTACAGGAAATTGAGAACATGATACTTGAATTAACATTGAATAAGTTAATGATTAATTCAACATGGTACAATGCGTATATTTATTTATCTAAGTGGAAGGCATTTTTAGGTTTAATAATACAGTGCATTCGCTTTGATATACGACCTTCATTTGGAATTAAAGCAGCATGCGTTATAGATTAAAGTCGAATAATGTTAAAAAAAGAGACGCTCTTAATTGAAGTTAAAATATTTTAACAAACAATGTTGCCTCTGTCAAACCGGCACCAACGATATCAGAAGGCCGAACAAGTGCATGATAAATGATAATAAGATGGCGGACCAAGCAGATGAGTTTGGCAGGGGCTACACTAATCATTTCAATCAGACTCGGTGGATATGTTCACCATATTGATATTTATATATCTGGTTGTCTGGCCTTCTAATATAGGTGGTGTCAGTGCTTCTTGTATCTCCGCCAATGAGAGAACGAGCGCTGGACACTGATTGGTGCTTGTTTTTGTATACATTTCTCTTATTGGCGGAGATACTAGAAGTACTCATGTCTGTGCCGTGCTTAATAATATTCCAAGCCTGCAATTTTTAACTTTAACTAGACATTATGAATAAATATAAATGATATTATTATTATTATTTATAATTCATCCAAAAATATGAAACATATTAAAATCACAATCCGAGATTTCAATGTAATATTTATTCAAATTTAATTAATTTACTGTAGAACTTCATAAAATTATTTATGCACATACAATTTAAATAGGTATACAAACCAGGAAATTATTTGCAATGAATATTGTTACCTATTGTTTATTTCTTATGCTTGTAGAGCTAATACACACATTTATCCCATACGAAATTGCCGCAGATTCCATACTTTATCTTTGGGACAACGTAAAACAAATATTGCTATTATAAAATAATTATTTGAACCTACAAGAAAACCGTTTCCTGATTATATAGCAATTAATTGAACATTCAAACAATAAAAATTTACTTAAATAATAATACGCTTTTGAAATGCAATAAATTTAAACCAACAATTGGGTTATACAATCGAATTATCTTTTTTTACCATATGTAAATAGATTATTTAGAATAAAACAGTTGACCAACACTTCTAATTTACAACTTTACCACATATGAATTTATGTATTTATATTTTTGACCGGTATTTTACAATAGGTGAAATCAAAAATACCTTTTGGAATAATTGAAAAGGTCACAATATGCCCACGTAAAAAAAATCAAGCAAATGTTATACAAGGAAATGACAAATTCAACCTGAGATGTTTCCATTAATGGCGGAAATAAAATTGCAAGGATTACTCATTTACGAGTTAATCGATTCCAATTTACATATGATTTAAATACTTTTAATTAAAGTTGAATTGATCAAGCGAAGATAATATGGAAAAAAACTACTAATAATTAATTTCACTTTTTTAAAAAATCAACTAATGACCGTTTCTGTATAATTTCGACACAGTGGCATGCATTTTTTATGATGGTTTTTTTAGCAAAACTATTAGGTTAGTATAAATTATATTCGATATTTCACATATGGAGGTGAACAAACTGCAAACGGCATTGATTGGTTATAAGGCACGTGGCTACAAATACTATGGTCAAGGATTCAAATCCCACTCAAGTCAAAAAAATAAATATCATTACGACAGGAACATCTGGATTTTAATATAAATAAAAACCCTAATAAAAGTAAGGTTAAACTCACCGACAGAACAGAATTAATTAACACGTTGTTATATCTAAAAAAAAATAAAAAAACCTCTCCGGTCATATATTCATAAAAAATAAATATTGTGAAAAATATAAAGCTTTAATGCATTTTTCAAATTACGAAATTTAAATTTCGTAAAACCAAATTAATGAATGTTGGTGACCTTTGATGTTAATTTTAACGGTTATTATTTTGCAAAGTTGTTGATAGTTAGAAAGAATCGTTAACTTGACCTACTCTGATTTCCTGGATCGTAAAGTGATTATTATTCTAATAAACAAATCGTCAGCGGAATAAATCATTTAATTAATAATCCGTTTTGAATAAATTGCTAATTGTCGCTTCAATGCCAATGTGGAGATTACTTTTTTATTAAAAGTGTCTCAATATCATTTCTAAAATTATAAGAAGACCTTGGTCGAGTGTGTGTTTTTACGTATTCGAGCTCTGCAACGATTTCCTTTATTATTTTGATATTTACACAAAACATTTTATGATATATTTACATCTAAACTTATCATACATCAATTATTATATTCATTCAATAATAATGATTTATTTTATTATTATTATTTTGTTAATATCCGAAAATTCATATTGAATAATAAATTTTACATATTCTCATTCATACTCTACAATTGTGAGCTTTGAATACCTGTTTTTTCACCCTCTTGGACGAAGTTTGATTATAATCGATGAAATTTTACACATGTGTAGTGAAAGTCAAGGATATTGTATGAGTGGACTTGACCTAAATACTTCTTATAAAGGCATGTCCGGATAACTCGATTTTAATAAATAAAAATATTCGTAATTTCATACAAATATTTCAGCTGAATAATTAAAATTTTATAAAAATATCCATATCGATTCATTCTTGACCTTTTTCATTCTAAAACACGTTACATTTTATATGCGTACTGTCGATTATATAATAATTCTTAACATATTCATTTTATTTGTAGAAAGTGAATAAATCACTCTCCCATACATATATATATATTTTAAATTTGCCTTGATCAAGTTCAAATTATTAAAACGGCAAAATACATACATAAAAATATATACGCATTTTTAAATTTATTGTTTGAGAGAAATTTCATATACGATTGCAAATTAACTTTCGATTGTTGGGCAATTTTTTTTTTTAAAACAAAGTGTTTCTCAAAAATAACGAATTGTATAATGGCAAGAGTTATACAATATCTTATTGGATAATTTAGCAAAATCATCATCACCGCTTAACAACTTGAATAATATTAACTGTCTGATTTAAATCACTCTTCGTCGACAAAATTTAATAAATTAACAATTTCGGGATAAGAATTTATAAAAATGTGAACACTATGCAAATTAATGGTAATATTTATACCTACAGAAGAAAAACAACCTTGTTTTTATATCACCATTAAAAAAAAGTATTTGCGAAATGAATTTAAAAAAATATATATAATATATTAATCGAATAGTTTCATTCACCTGTTAATTAAATCCACTAATTATACTAATTGCATTATATATATATATATATATATATATATATATATATATATATATATATATATATATATATATATATATATATATCAATTTCATTACCTTGTTTCACTTAAACAAAAATTTAAAAAAATTGTTGGCAAAATGAATTAAAAAAATATTTATAATATAAATAATTTCATTCACCTGTTTATTAAATCCACTAATTATACTAATTTCATTTTATATATATAAAATATTTTATATTAAATTAACTATCTAAAATCTCAATATATATATATATATATATATATATATATATATATATATATATATATATACATACATATAATTGGAATAAAACAAGTTAAAAAAAGTGAAACAAGGTGATTAAATTGGATTTTCTATTATATAAGTTAACAGCAGCTTATTTTTATTAGCGTATATATATATATATATATATATATATATATATATATATATATATATATATATATATATATATATATATATATATATATATATATATATATTATTGTTCAAAAGTCCAAAGTATTTTTCATATATAAATTGTAAAAATATACGTTTTCCAATTGAATGTTATTGAAATTTATTTTAATAATAAATTTTAAGAAAAGTCACGACAGCGCTTATTATTATTAGCATTAGCCCAGGTGACACATAATGTGAAATGATTTTTTTTTGTATAAAAATGCAATTAGTATAATGTGGTAATTTTTAACCTACCGTTAAAATAATATCCAATTTTACGAGCTCGTATAATTTCACTTCAAAGCGCACTAATTACATTTTAAAACGTCTATAATAAATATTCAATCGACCTTGTTTCTTTCTTAAATGTATTTTGTAATGAAACAAAACAAAAAAAAAACATAGTCCAATTCACAAATGATTTAAAAAAATCGCCAGATGGTGAGTAAATTATTTAATCGCGAGATGGTTTGCACAATTTATTGGGTATACTTTCTCTCAAAAAAAACAATTATTTCGCAATACGAACGATGCCAAAATGATCGTGTGTTATTTTTCATTGTTTGTAATGATGCACTTGTTAAATGAACCAGTTTTCAATGTTAATAATGCGGAAATTGTAATGATTGATCCTAACCTGATAACTACGGCCGGCGGGGACTTGTGAGTGATAATGTCGAAAATATATAAGTGGACTGGTCTTATATACTCGACATGACGCGATGACTAGTGACTAGTGACTACGACCAGTGACTCTTCACTCTTCAGACAATATAGCGTCACTGCCATTAACATTACGTATCATACGACATTTATAATATCAGTCAAATTTGAATTTGGAACGATTTCCATGACGCCGCTCACTGATTGGACCGCCTGCGCCAATCAGAGCTGGTATTCCACATTCAAAATCATTACTCAGGGGATAAGACGCATGGTCATGGGTTCAAATCCCGCTCAAGATATCAATATTATTAAGAGAATACAGATAAATAAATAAATAAATAATATAAAGGAAACGGGAGTCCCAGTCCCAGGGAGAATACAGTCGTCTGGAATACCAGAGAATCTACATCTCTGATGGAGCTTTTTTATACACAACAACGTGTTAATTAATTATAATTTCAATATTAAAAATGTTTCTTTTTAAATAAACTTGTAGTTATTTAACAGTAGCCATACTCAAAATTTCGAGTTGCGTTATTATTCCATTGAAGATATTTAAAATTAATACTTATATCATAAAAATTATGAATGGATATTAGCTCTACATACATTGGAAACATGCAACACCAATCGCAGACGTTTGCGGTATGTTAGATTACCTCTATGCGATTGATATAAAGAAATATATACACAATCTTTATCTGTATATTCAATTCATAAATGTGTAGAGTAAATATCACACTTGCTCATCATGTCAGACATTCTCACAGATACAATCACAGACGTTTGCGGTAAGTTTTACATTATAAGAAACAATGAGGACATAAAATAAAATGATTCCTTTCAAAATTTCGAGTTGTGTCAACATTATAAAATGTTACATACATTAAATATATAAAAAAAATAATAAAAGAGTGTTTGTTCTTCATACTATACGCATAACTATGATATCACCAATCACAGACGTTTGCGGTAAGTTATATGATTTTTATATGTACGCTAAACAATCACGAAACGAATAATAACACTAATAATATTTGTAACTCTGATTTTGGCCACTGTTAAATCCATTTCGATGGGATATTAAAGCGAAAACGTATCTACAAAAAAAACAATCAATGGGTTGGGTGGAATAAGGGCGGATAACGCAATACGTCCATTTTTCGTATAATAAATATACCTAGTTTATTTTATGTTTTACTCTATATTGACAAATTGTTGTTTTTTAAACACAACAACGTGATAATTAATTGTCTGTCGGTGTTCTTAACTATTACTAATTACACAGATCACCGACGATCGTCTTGATCCACATTAACTCTGATTTCCTGTATTGTAAGGTAAATACTGATTATTAAGTCGGTGACCTGTGTAACTAGTAATAGTTAAGATCACCGACAGACAATTAATTAACACGTTGTTGTGTATAAAAACCCTATTACAAAAAGCTCCTTGGGGCGTAAAATAAATAAATATATACGATCAAATAATTAATAAATTGATCTTCACTATTATGAGTTACACAGGTCAATGACTTAATAATCAGTATTTACCTTAAAACACAGGAAAACAGAGTAAACCTTGTGCAACATAGTAATACATATTCTTTACAATGACTATTACTTTAAATAATATCTAAATTATCATAGAAGCCTTTTACAAATTTGTTTTTTTATACACAACAACGTGTTAATTAATTGTCTGTCGGTGATCTTAACTATTACTAGTTACACAGCTCACCGACTTAATCACCTTACAATACAGGAAATCAGATTAAACCTTAATCGAGATGATCAATTTTTTTTTACTTGAGCGGGATTTAAATCCATGACCAAATAGTGTAAGTTATCGGTTAGTTACTACAAACTTTTCACTCGCCTCACAAGACCGACTAGCTACTACTGTCTTGTGCCAGTAGCTGTCCACTAGCAGGCGAGTAGTTCAACCAAACAATACGATCAAACATTGATTATTGTATCCTATATAGAGGTGGCGATAATACTTTAAAATATGGGAAACAAAGATGAGTTTGTCAAAGAAGGTTTCATATATTTTAACCGCTCGTACTGTTTATATGTCACTTGTCGATCTTTCTAATAACATTCAATAAATATGGTAAAATGCGTCATTAAAAGTTGCTTGATATATTCAACTACAAATAATAATATGTCACTATGTGAACTATTAACATGATCATGAGAATGTTTTTGTAAGAAATATGTTGTTGTTTGGGGAGTACAGTGTTGCAGGTGGCCACAGTCCACGTATATGTATAATATGCGCATGTAGTAGTGCTGGCCGTGTTCCAATGTATGAAAATAATACGCATGGCACTTCTATCTATACAAATTCATTTTTAAAGAGTATGTGGTAGATTTTTTATTGTGTTTTTTATAGTCATCTGCGTGTAATAAGAATACAAATCTTAGAGATGCTAGAATTTTAGGAACTACAGTATTGCAGGTGGCCACAGCTCGCTCATGTGTGAAGTATATGTATAATATGGGCATATAGTAGTGCTGGATATGTTCCAATATATGAAAACAATACGCATCGCACTTCTTGTTATGGAGTGTTTGGGAGAAGCTAGAATTTTAGGGACGACAGTGTTGCAGGTGACCACAGCTCGCTTATGTTTCTACTGGCCACTTAGACCTACTCCAGAAATTCTAAGATATCAATTTGCATGATATTGCGTAATACAATAACACAACAAGCTCTTATTATAATAATTATAATACTCGTAGTCATGTCAAAAAATGCTTAATACTACATTGGTTCAAATCATTGGTTCAAATCCCGCTTAAGTAAAAAAATAATTTTATTATAACGATTTGCTAGTTTTCATTTATCTTTACCATTACGTATTTATTTATTCATTTCTCCTTGTAACATTTTTTTATTCACTGTTTTTCTTCTTCTTCTTCTGTTTATTTTATCTTTTTCTTTGTTACATGGTCCAACTGACGAGTGCTGCATTATCATCAAATCTCGGCCAAGAAGGTGAAAAAACAGGTTTACAATTGCTGACAATTATAGAGCACTGCGCGGCCTATAATAGTATTAATAAAATAATCAAACAGTGAAGCAAATCATCGCAGAGCTCGAATACGTCAAAGCACATAATAAAAAAATGTGGTTTTAATTTTTTGTCATATTACCCACACATTGAAAAGAAAATGTATTATTATTTTTCATTCATCAATTTTGTGTAATTAAATAACGATTAATCAATTTCTACAATTATTCAATATTTCGATATGTTCTGTATATATATATATATTTTTTTTTTTAATCCAATACACGTAATTTTGTTTGAAAAAAATATTGTTATTTATCGGGAAATGTCCACAGCAATTATCGATAAGCTTGGGATTTTTTAAAACATTTTGAAATTACCACCATTTATTTAAATAAATGCAAATTTTAATTTCAACAATGATATCCGGCGATCAAAATGAGTTCTGATTTATTGAATATGACAGAAACTACTATGCAAAAATTTTAATAATATTCTCTTTGTCAAGAACCTTCCAAATCGCCTTGAAAAATATCCTTTATTTTCATTTCGACCTTGCCTGTACTCAATACCTTATACATAAGTCCATCTTCTGCTATTTTAAAGTTATTTTATTATGAAAATTTCAACAAAATATTATTGAAATAACCTTGAAGGTTGCACTTATGACGTAAAATAATATTTTTGTACAAGTGCATTAGAATTAACCGTTTTTACAAATGTGTATATCGACAATTACACAGGGTAATCACTAAAAATATTATATATAAATAAACTTGTAACCGAAATAAATTTAAAAAAAAATATTATAAACAGTCAAAAATCCATTCTATATGAAGAAACTTCGTCTGTGAAATAATTAAATATTTAAATACCAACTGCAGGATTTTATAGTAAATTATTTATAAACAATATATACGTTCTACATAAAAATTAACATTT
The DNA here is from genome assembly GCA_022606485.1 of Agraylea sexmaculata. Lineage (NCBI taxonomy): Eukaryota > Metazoa > Arthropoda > Insecta > Trichoptera > Hydroptilidae > Agraylea > Agraylea sexmaculata. The sequence goes on from JAGTTH010000670.1 coordinate 57,758, forward strand.
CAAAATGCTTGTCATACTTTTAATTTGAAATGCAATAAGAATTCATTGGGAATAAATCTATCTACAAATAATAATATAATAGTATCTACAAATAAGTAATATAGTAAATTAAATAATATAAAACCCAAATTTTCTGATTAAAATATTTTATTTCATTTTACATAAAAATTATTATTTCAAAGTGCTTGTCATACTTTTAATTTGAAATACAATAAGAGTTAATTATCTACAAATAATTAATATGAGTAGATAGTAAATCAATTATGACGAATGAATATAGACCCAAATTTCCAGATTAAATTATTTTATTTATGGAGTATTCGAGACACAAAATGGAAATTTATTTAATGGGTAAAAAATAAGCGTGTCTAAATATAAGTTGTGCAATTTTTTAATGAAAAAATAATAAAAATCAAATACATATGTTTTGTAGTTACATTTTCAATAACAGCGTACAATATGAAAAGTGTAAATTTATTCATAAAAAAAATACATTTAATACAGTGTGTTCGAAGAATCATAAAAAGCCATTGGTATATTCTAAACAAGGAAGGAAGGTTTTATATTAGTTATAATTTTTCCAACAACAACAACGGCGTGACTTATTAATTTATTTACAAAACTGGTTTAATGGTATGCGAATAACAAAAATAACGATGCGAATTTCTCCGCGCGGCATGTTTTAATATTTATTTTTTCAACGATGAATATCTGGCTATCGTTGGTTTTATATGGTTGTAAAGTCCGCCGACCTTCTTTTTGGTCAGCTCTTTGGTCGTCTCTGAAATTGATGATGAATTTAGTATATTTTGTATGGTTTATAATGTGCAGATTGTGGCTCACTTGTGACGAGGGGAGTGTTGTGATCTGCCAAGGTCTTGTAAGTTCCCGGTCCGTTGTTCACATTGACGGCCAAAATCTGCTTTTTCATGGCGAATGATGGGAGATTTAGTGATGGTATTCGACGAGGGATAGTCCTCGATATTGGTCTGTCTATTGTGGATGTGGAATTAAGACCTACTCTGCTCTTGATGGCCCTGGATCTTGGACTGGAAGTGCAGGACATCAGAGAACCACTGAGACGCTTCAATTCCCGACCGCTCTGTAAAATAAAATATACATTATTATTTGGAAATAAGAGTGAGAAATCCCAAACACGTGAATTCATGCAATATTTTCCATATACTTTCAAACATAATCGGTTACTAAAGTAATGGATTCCCAGGCATACGTCACCGTAAATACGATAGTAGAGTTACTTAGCTACACTTGTGATCGGTTTTTTGATAGTTAATGCCGAGGCACAAATAATACAAACACGGGCTGTGGCCACCTGCAATACTGTAGTTGCTAAAATTTTTCTTACAAGCAGATGACTATAAAGAAACACAGTAAAAAATCTACCACTTACTCTTTAACAATGAATTTGTATAGATGGAAGTGTTATGCGTATTATTTTCATACATTGTAACATGGCCAGCACTACTACATGCGCATATTATACATATACGTGAACTGTGGCCACTTGCAACACTGTAGTCCCCAAACAACAACATATTTCTTACAAAAACATTCTCATGATCATGTTAATAGTTTACATAGTGACATATTATTATTTGTAGTTGAATATATCAACCAACTTTTAATGACGCATTTACCATATTTATTGAATGTTATTAGAAAGATCGACAAGTGACATATAAACAGTACGAGCGGTACTACACAAATACGCGAGCTGTGGCCACCTGCAACACTGTCGTCCCTAAAATTGTAGCTTCTCCCAAACACTCCATAACAAGAAGTGCGATGCGTATTGTTTTCATATATTGGAACATATCCAGCACTACTATATGCGCATATTATACATATACTTCACACATGAGCGAGCTGTGGCCACCTGCAACACTGTAGTTGCTACAATTCTAGCTTCTCTAAGTTTTGTATTCTTCTTACAAGCAGATGACTATAAAGAAACACAGTAAAAAATCTACCACATACTCTTTAACAATGAATTTGTATAGATAGAAGTGTTATGCATATTATTTTCATACATTGGAACGTGGCCAGCACTACTATATGCGCATATTATACATATACGGGGACTGTGGCCACCTGCAGCATTTTAGTCCCTAAAATCCGACACTCGAAAACAACAAAAATTTTCTTGCAAAAAAATCGTCATGATCCTGTCAATTGTTTGCATATTTTTTGTTTGTTGAAAATATCAAACAACTTTTAATGGCGCACTTTAGTATATTAAGTTAATCGACAAGTGACAGATAAACAGTACGAGCGGTAAAATTCATAAGAAAGAATACGGTCTAGTGTTTTAAATAGTGTTTCATAGTAAACATTTTATTATTCTGGAATCGGCAAATTATTTAAATTTTTTAATATAAAAACACGAAAAATGGCTTCCGAAATACCGTAAATGATCACAAACACAAAATTCTTTATAATAAAATAACACGCAAAATGTAAAAAATACATATATTGACTTCGGAATTTCTCCGTACATAATTCGTAACCGGTGGACACGCTTTTTTAACATTCCTCGCAATAAATTGCTTATTTGAATTAAAGTTAAATATTATATATTAATGATGTAGTGTACACGAATACTGTCAAGCTCTATTCGTATCAGCTCTACCACGAGTCACTAACACATTCTGGTTACACTAATATATTTAACTAGGGTAATTTTAATTGAAATTTTCAATTTGTTAAGGTTTTTTTATGTTCTGCTTAAAAAATAAAATAATTGAATACGGTTTTCATATGATGACAACACTCGTCACAATATTTATAATAAAAGGCGAGTTTCTTTTACCAATAAATACTGTTTTTTCTCTAATATTGTCTAATAAATCTCTAATATTGTTTTGAAATTATATTAATATTATCATCATTAAAATAGCCGTTTCGAGATTTTAGATATGTATTAATTACATGAAATATTATTCTTCCGTCTGGTAACACTGATGGTTGAAAGACCCGCACATACACACACCTTAAGACAATTATATACGGCCGAAACTATGCTTATTATGAATAATTAAAGTACCTTCGAAATCGAGGATACGTTGAGGAGAGAAGCAGTCGGTGAAATTGCAGATCTTGCATAATTCATACTGGTGACACTTCCTCTAGTTTCAGAGAGTAAATTCTTCAATTGTTCCGATAAGCTTTCAGCCTCCCTCAGCTTCCTCGTTATATCTTCACAGTTGAAACTTAACAACAGACTCGAGATTATGCAATTATCAAAAGGACAATAATCTTAATATAAATACCTCGGGGATACGATCGATGTTGTGGTTCCATTAGCAGGACTCGTCGTGAAAGTGTTTTGTCTCACGAGTTTACCCTGTAATCTCGAAAAGCTGTTAATTGAGTTTTTTTTTCAAATTAAATATTCAATTTTTATTACCGTGGATATCGGTTGCATAGGAGGTGACATGGCGACGGATTCCATTGATCTACGTTTCTTAATCTTCGGTTCTCCGTCTGAATCACTAATTATGAAACATTTAAATGTGAATTCAATAAATGTGTAAAGAAGACTTACTCGTCAGGTGTGCTGAGATCTATGGAGCTCTTGGAGACCAGAGGAATCCTTTCGTGGATGAAAGAAGACCTTCTGTTCAAAGCCTGCATCGCCGCGAAAAGAGCATCTCTAAGTTTTGTCTTCTTCTTACAAGCAGATGACTATAGAAAAAAACACAATAAATCTACCAAATACTCGTTAACAATGAATTTATATAGATAGAAGTGCCATGCGCATATTATACATATACTTCACACATGAGAGCCACCTGCAAATACTGTAGTCCCTAAAATCCGACACTTAAGAGCAACGAGAATGTAAATTGCATAGGTATAAACATTCGTGTAAACCCGTGTACTGTTGCACTGTCTTAATCAAATAGTTTTATCTCACACAGACTCGTCTACTTGGTCCGCCATATTGATATTTATACACCAGTTATAGGGTCTGCTAATAGATGTATCGATGGTATCTAACAAGCATATTGTTTAACTGTCATTACGTCCATAATCACGGTTTTATTGGTCGGTTTAATCAGCAATTTTGTTTGTTATATTGACAGTTTCATCATAGATATAAACATTAGATATCATTAGACATGTTTACAGTATAATGTTTGCCAGGTAACTCATGTTTTTGGCCACTTGATCCACTTGAACTAACCACGCATTTAGCCACTCATGCGATATCTTATGTTTATATCGATGGTAAATTGTTTAGATAGTTGAGTATATCATTCTGATATCAACTAACTTTTAATGACGCACTTTACCATATTAAACTTGTGTAATGTTATTAGAAATATCAAAAAATAACAGATAAATTTGGTATCTTTGGTGACAAATGCATCTTTATCTCACATATTTTAAAGTATTATATATAAGCTTATTGTTAATAAAATAAATCATGCCTGAACTTCCTGCGTAACCGTGACACCGCGACTAGTGCAACTTATCTGGCAAGATTCTTCGTCGTCTTTAATTTTATCTCCATTGTCACAACCGCAGCAGCCTTCTCTATTAGCAAAGATGACTTCTTTACCAGATACCTACAAATAGTATTAATAATCAATTGTTATTAATACGCAACTACCCTACGACAATACTTACATTACATTTTATCTTTATCACGGTCGAAATGGTCTCCGGCTGGTTGGGAGACAGCTCGGTAAATCCAAATATCTTCAGAAGTTGTGCAAGATCATCCACATCTAGTGACGACATTTTGAATACTTTTATGGGAGCAACAATGTTGTTACCCACACTTTAAAATGTCGTTGATTAATTAACTATACCAGATGTTATCAACTTGTTTTCATTCATACATAAATAATTACCCAAAGGTGAATTAATTATAAAATAAATAACACTTAATATTGTTATGATTTATTACAAATAATATACACACATAAAAAATAATTTTAATTTTTAATGCATATAAATTTAGGCAATTAACGCATTGTGATAGGTTTTCAAATAGCACAGCTGCGCTTGAGATTCCAGATGTGCCAATTGTACAACAACGGGAGCCATTTGACTAACGTGATCCTGAAATCGATTGAAAATTAATATGCGGTTTTAAGCCAAGTTAATTTAAATAATTTACTTTATAGCCGGAGCCGGTGGCCTGTCGTTTTTCACCGTATGTGACTTTCCCATCGAATTCATTGCATGGGACTTTTATATCTTTGCCGACTTGCTGAATGGTCACGTTGAGGTGTTCTTCGATTTCTCCGAGATACTAATTTAAATTAATATTAGTATAGGACGAAATGTTATGTCAAAATGTTTATTCTTACTCTCGGCTCGTTGTACCACACGCAGCAGCCCTTCACATTAGTTAATTGAGTATTGTAACAGTTACGGCCACGAGAAGCACACCATTCTCCGTGATACCAAACCTGGATAGTATAGTAATGTTACTTTTATTATATTTTTTTTTTAAATATGTGTAACTACCTTTTCAGGAACAGAAGAAACAAGACTTATGGCGAGGCCCATCCGATCAGCTCTACCAACTCTACCAATTCTATGCACATAATTTGTCTTCTCATCCGGCAACGTCACATTTATAACTATAATATTATTTTTTTTAATTAATAAGGTTTCGTCATTTTTAATAAGTGTATAAACTCACTGAATGGTAGTCCGCTAATATCCAATCCTCTAGCGGCAACGTCGGTGCAAATGAGAAATTTGGCAGCTCCATTTTTAAAGTTTTCTAAATTGGCTCTGCGTTCCTCAGGCTTCCTGTCTCCGTGTAAGCAAACGCATGAGTATTTCGGACCACCCGTTTGCCTTAAATACTTCTCGAGATTATCGCAGTCGAGCTTTGTGCGACAGAAAATAATTGCTCTATCCATTTTATGCTCCTCGATGGCCCTAACACAGTATTGCATTTTAAGAAGTTTGATGGCTTCTGATAAACTCTCAGCAGTATTAACACTGGGCCGAATATCATCTCTACTGTGTACTTTATCAGTTGGAATTTGTCTGTAATTGTAATTTATTTGTATTATATGAAAATGAATTATTTTAAAATGAACAAACCTATTATTGGGATTCTCCCAAGATCTATCTTTTTGAGGATCGACCATCACAACACAATGATGAACAGTCTCCGGAACGGAATCTTCCCCTTTCAAATCGACCCAAGTTGGGAAATGCATAAGTTTATCCTGCACGAATTTAAATATTCATCAATTCATTTTATTATATTATAAGTCGGTGAATACGTACAGCCATTTTTTTTACTTCGAATGCGTGAAGAGTTGCCGAGCAGACAATCATCTGAAGTCGTTTCCCATCAGCCGTCATTTTGGGAATTTGGCGATGAAGTTTCTCAATCATGTTTGTGAAACCTTGTTTAATCAAACCGTCAGCCTCGTCCAATATAAAAAATCGGCAATGAGTTAACGCTAAATAACCTGAGGATTGCAAAATGTTAATATATATATTTTTTTAATATAAATAGCTTCACCGACCTCCTTGTATTAAATCTTCCAGTCGACCGGGTGTACCGACAACAATATTAACTCCATCTTTCAAAACGGCTATTTGATCTTTAACATTTACTCCACCGACCACGAGAAGTTCTTTAACAACTGGTGCTTCTAGATACTTTTTGAATTTTACAATTTGGTTAAATGTCTGCTCGGCAAGTTCCCTAGATGGCTGTGGAATTAAATGCATAAAAATATAATGAATATACTTTAATTTTTTATATAAAAACTCACTTCAATTATAATTGCTTGCGGTGCATTATTGACTGGTTTTAAAGACGCAACGGAACCGGGGTTGGCTGTATTTTGTCTTATGCAATCTTTGTTTGCTTCATTTATCGGTTTGTAACCAGCTGGAGGTGGATACTACAATTTAAATAACTTAATTATAAGAATATATTTATTAAAATTGTAATAATTACCTTAAAAGGTGTGGCACCAAAATTAAACTGAATCTTAGCATTTTTAACCACTAAAGCTGGAAAATAACAATCTCTTTTTTGTTGTTGATTAAGAACAAAAGCCACACCAAAGTCTTTTCCATTTTTTGAGAATCGTATTTCCCCGCTGTCGATATTCAAGAAACAGCCTGCAAAAAAATGATTTTTTATAAATATTTTAAATTATTAAAATTCACCAAATTATTTTTTACAATGAATTAGTATACTTATTTATTTACCAATCGTATCGTTCATTCCAAAGGATTCACCATAATTATCAAATTGTTTGCAGTTAGATTTTTTTCCAGTTCCGCCGAATCCAAATCCGAAACGATCTGTGCCCAAATCTAAAACAGCCTACAAAATAAAGGTGTAATTGTTTGTGTTCGATAGATGATAAAACTTACAGCTTGAGTGGACCATCCGACGCGGCATAAACCTTCATCGGCAATAATAGCTTCATAATAATATGCTCCTTTTCCGAACACTCCCATTGTGGCTCGGCATCCGTGCCACTCTTTAAGCTCGCGGGATTCGCAAGTCAAAGCATCTGAAGCCACAACTAAAGCATGTCCTCTATCAACAAAACTCAGTTTCCACTCTTTAGATGATTCTTGTTGAAGGCCTTTAGTACCTTTACCTACATAAAATAACAGTTACTACAAATGTAAATACATAAATAATAAATGAAATACCTTCTGAAATATCTTTGAGTGTTTCCCATACAATCTGCAAGACGGGCAGACAGAAGGCTCCAGTTTTTCCACTGCCTGTTTCAGCAGCCATGAGTACATCTCCTCCTCCAAGTATAAGCGGTACAGCTTCAGCCTGAACATCTGTTGGAAGAGTCCACTCCAACTCTTCAACAGCTTTACCAAGTTCAGGTAAAACCCCAAACTCTTCAAACGCACTCATTGCGAATGATCTACAAAACACATAAACGGTGCAATTTATCAATATAACCTATGAAATTGTATTTTAGTTTTATAAAATATACATATTTTAAACGAAATTTTAGATTTTATAAATAATAACTATTTAGTTTAATATAAATGAATTGAAATGACAAATATACAGGAAGAAAACGTACATTGGGAATAAATGCCGGTTGACAGATGTCTACGTAGAAAATGTTGCAAGCTAAAAGACATTTTTCATAAAAATTACAATTGCCAAAGATGGTAAACTTAACAGAATAAGCGTTTTAAAATTAATATCTCTTTAAAAGTTTCAGGTCAGTTTCTGTAATTATAAGAACTATTATTTATTTACTCAAATAAATATAGGGTTTATTGTACTGTAATTTAATATTGGGAAATAATAATTTATAATTGGGATTAAAAATAAGCTCCTTGTGAACCCTAATTTTTTTTTTCAAAACAAATAAATGTTGAATAGCTATAAATAAGAACAGCTGATGCTGACATAATAGTGACAGTTGGAAGTCAAAGTAGAAAATTGTGTTTTATCATGAATAGAATAGCAAATCAATGTGTATTTGGAGTCAGACAGTTTAGCTCGCTGAAATCTATCAATCCAGTTGAATTATCTTATGCAAGCTCTGAAACAGCACCCGAAGCATCTGAAAAAACTCCTCTCCTCATACTACATGGATTATTAGGTATGTTTAATCACATTTTTGTATTCAAAAGCATATTATTTATCTCTTTTCTAGGATCTAAAACGAATTGGACATCTATGACGAAAGCAATCCACAGGGACACAGGTCGTAAAGTAATAGCTACCGATGCTCGAAATCACGGAGAAAGCCCTCATAGTAAAGATCATGGATATCGAGAAATGGCTGAAGATGTCCGATTCTTATTGAAACGGTTAAGCATTACTCAAACAAGTCTTCTTGGACATAGCATGGGTGGGCGGACTGCTATGCTACTAGCTTTAAGAAACGTACGCTTTTAAAAATATATACAATTCATCAGAACCGATATCAATAATATATTTATTTTAGCCTAGTATTGTATCCAGTCTTATTGTAGCTGATATATCTCCAGTCCGCACCAGTCCCAATATTTATGCCATGGAAGATATGTTCTCGGCGATGAATGCTGTAACAATACCGTCAGGAACTCCAATGTCAAAAGCTAGAACGTAATAATTATTAATTAAAAAATACTTGCAAACAATTCCAATGTATTATAATTCAAGGTTGGCTAGTATCCAATTGACGTCAGCCGTACCTGATGTGAATGTGAGAAATTTTATAATTACCAACTTGGTGCAAAGAGATAATCAAGAATACGGTTGGAGAGTTAATTTGCCAGTATTGAGAAGCTGTTTTAGAAATAAAATAGCCCTCTTTCCAGAGAGGATGAGAAACCTTCAGTACTCGGGACCAACCCTTTTCATCGGTGGAGCATTATCTGACTATATTAAGTAATGCTTTCAATAATTATACCATTCTATATGCTTTTATTAAATACTTATAATATTTTAGAAAAGACGACCTGCCTGCAATAAGAAGGTATTTTCCCAAAGCCGAATTAGTGTTTATCGAAGATGCCGGACATTGGGTTCACAGTCAAAAACCTGCCGAGTTCCTCAAATTGGTCAGCGATTTTTTGGAAACGAATCCCTAATGAATTGAAATATATACCTACTCATAAATGTGATGATTTACAATCGGTATACTGATTAGCTAGTGAAATTTATAGATTAATAAATTCTTAGTGTTTAATCATCCATCAAGTGTTCATTAAATTTAAATAAATTTACCTGAGAGTCGCTCATTATAAATTAGATTTATCTGTACCTAAAAATAATATATTCCAGTGAATAAAATTAATATATTCCAGTGAATATAATTTCTTTCAAATACCAAAGGATATTTCTTGTACATTAAAAGTACGTTGTTTTAGAATAAATTGAATGTTTTCACAAACAATCGTCATGTGATATTATTAATATACAATTTGGTTGATATCATTAAGTGTTGTTATAATTTCACAATTTTTAGTGTTTAAAAAAAATATTAGAAGTCTTATTTTATCATTACTTGATTTTATAAAATAATTACTTGATAGTAATGTACAAATAAATAATATATTTTAAAATAAAAATTTGTTCTTTTTAATTTTTTAAATTAATATTATATATGTATAGGAAAAATTAACCACGGAATGATATTTATTTTTATCGAGTCAGTTTGAACAAAACCACAACGCCACAATCTATTCACAAAAAAAATAAATGCAAAGGATGTTGTTGTTTTTTTTTTCCATTGAATCGGGTTGAAAAATGTGAGGTTTTGCACTCGGTTACCGAAATATTTTTATATGTATAAAATAAGTGCATTTTCAAATCTCATAACAAATCGATAGAGTATAAGGTACAGCGTCGAAGTATATTTGAAACTTTTATTGAATATTTCAATATCACAGGATTATAAAATGACCAATGTAAAAGCAAATATACAATTGCTGTTCGACAGACCGGCAGAGCCTTTATTCATGCCCAAAGGTAGCGACGGGTCTGTTTTCGAAGTATCACAGGAGTTTCTGGTGAGCTAAAATGTAAAAATAGTGTTTACCTATTGACTAATTACTAAAATTATGTATTTCAGTCGCCTCATTATGAAGGTTTGGGAATTGAACTAAGTAATCGCTTCGGTGATGATGCTTCAGAAAAAATTCCCCTGAAGCCGGTTTCTTCAATAAATTTATCAGTGGCTCAACAATTGCCTCGTCAAGCTTTGTTTTCTCTCTTCATTCCCAAACACCGAGTTATTGCTGCTTCTCTCATGGATATCTTTCTCCGTAAGAATTTTTAATTAACAGAAACAGTAACATTTGTTTGATTATTTATCATTTTCAGAGGTTCCTCAAGGACAACTTGAAGATTTTTTGGCCACGGCGGCTTATTGCAGAGATAAAGTCAATACTCAACTATTCAATTATTGTCTTTCCGTTGCTTTGCTTCACAGGTAAAATTTATTCACAAATTCATTGATTCAGCTTACTGTATGATTTTAATTTATTTACAGAGAAGATACAAGAGACATTCCTTTGCCAAATTTTATGGAGAGTTTTCCATCAAAATTTGTTGATTCACAAGTCTTTCAACAAGCAAGAGAAGTCAGTTCTGTCGTGCCTGCCAATTTAAGGGTAACAGAATTAACTAAAATATTTGGTGAAGAATTAATTGATACGAATATAATAATTTTATTCAGAGTCCTATCATCATTCCAAAAGATTATACAGCTTCTGATCTAGACGAAGAACATCGACTATTCTACTTCCGTGAAGATATCGGCATCAATCTTCATCATTGGCATTGGCATTTGGTTTATCCGTTCTCATCATCAGACGTTTCAATTGTAGCCAAAGACAGACGAGGTGAACTCTTTTACTACATGCATCAGCAGATTATTGCCAGGTACAATGCAGAGCGTCTGTGCAATAATTTGGCTCGAGTAAAGAGATTCAACAACTTCAATGAGCCCATCAAAGAGGGTTATTACCCTAAGCTTGACAGTCTGACAGCGGGCAGGTCTTGGGCTCCTCGACAATCCAATGTTGTTTGGCAAGATGTCAATAGGGAGGCTGATGATATTCGGGTTACCATAAGTGATATTGAGACATGGAGGAGCAGGATTGATGGAGCTATTAGTTCAGGATTTGTGCGAACCGTCAGTATTTTATAAAAAACCAATTACAGTACAACCTCGTTAATCTGAACACCCAAAATTTATACCCTGTTTAGATGGTCAAAGCATTTGTATGTAGATATTTTGAGAGGCATCTTTTTAAATAATGAGACGTTGAGAATCAAAATCTCCCAATTCCAATTCGAATCAAATCGAGTAAAAGCAGAAAAACGTACATCTTCATTTTAATGAAAACAGAGATCCATTAGATGAATTTACAATATTTTCATAATTATATATGAAAAGTTAAAACTGAAATTGGCAGCTTGTAATTCTGAATGAATTTTAAACAAAAAAAAATCTGTGGTAATTCAGTACTTTCACAACAACACTTTATCCCTTAATTTAAGCAATAGTATATTTTCCAGAATACCAATATCTACCCATTACAAACAAATATTCAAGCAAATAATATCAGGGTGCTCGGTATTTAGATTATAGAGGTGTTTGGATTAACAAAGGTCCAGATAAAAAAAAAATTGTATAAAATTTTAGGAATCCGGAGAAACTATTCCAACTACCATTGATATTTTAGGTAATATGATGGAATCCAGTATTCTAAGTCCAGATAGTAACTTTTATGGAGACTTTCACAATACAGGACATATTCTAACAGCTTACGTTCATGATCCACAACATAAATATTTGGTAAATTGAATATTAAGCAATTGTTGATGTTGAATTTATGAGTGTTTTTATTATTAAAGGAATTATTTGGTGTGATGGCTGATGAAGCTACTACAATGAGAGATCCATTCTTCTATCGTTGGCATGCACTCATAGACAGTATTTTCCAAAAGTTCAAGGACACCCTTACACCTTATACTCGAGCAGAGGTAAAGAGATAATTTATAATGATCAAGGAGTAGTTCAAATCACACTTATTCAATAGCTTAGCAATCCGACGATGAGAGTAAAGTCTATCCAAGTGGCCAGTCAGGGAAGTAATGCACGCAGCGTGAATCAATTGAATACTTTCTGGATGCAGAGTGATGTTGATTTGTCAAGGGGTCTTGATTTCTCTGACAGAGGTGCCGTATTAGTACGATTCACTCATTTGAATCACACCCCCTTCACATACAAGTAAGATTTATATAAAATGTGGTTTCAACAGTTATTTAATATGTTGATACAGTTTCGTAGTTAACAATTCTGGTCCAGCAACTCGCGGAACAGTTAGAATATTCATTGCTCCCAAATTTGACGAGAGGGGACTTCCATGGCAATTAAATGAACAACGGTTGATGTTCATCGAATTGGATAGATTTGTTACTCAATGTATATTACTCAATTTGTTACTCAATGTTTTTTTTTAATTGCACATATTTTGATACAATTTTTTATGTTATTTTATAAATTTAGTCAAGTCTGGTGATAATAGAATAACTAGGAGATCAGATGATTCCTCGGTGACTATTCCGTTCGAAAGGACTTTCCGTAATCTTTCTCAAAATCCCAGAGATGAGACTCAAAGCTCCAGGGATTTCAATTTCTGCGGTTGTGGATGGCCTCAACACATGTTGATTCCTAAAGGTTCTCCCCAAGGAACTTTATTCCAACTATTCGTGATGGTTTCCAACTTTGAACTTGATAAGGTAATTTTTTTTGTAAATGGGCAATGTTCGAGTACTTTTTTGAATACTTTATTTCATTTAGGTTGAGCAAAGCATCGATGGAGTCCCATGTGCTGATGCATCCAGCTTCTGTGGAATTCAGGATAAGCTTTATCCTGATCGCCGCAGCATGGGTTTCCCATTCGATAGACCACCGAGCGATAATGTCGGTACAATTGAAGACTTCTTGAGACCCAACATGGCTGTCCAAGATGTCACTATCCGGTTCACCGACAGAACTGTTCAAAACCCAAGAAATCCTCCAAGCAATGTATAAACAAATAACACAAAAAAACCGACATTGGCATTGTAAAAAGATATGATTTAAAAAAACTTATTTTTATAAATATGTAGGTAGTTGATTTAAAAAAAAATGATCTGACTAATTTATTTAAATTTAAGATAGCTAATAAATGTACATTATATATTTACAAAAGGTCTGGGGCTATAATAAATAATATTGAATACATTTAAATATTTTATTTTCATAATATACATGTATTTGTTTATAATAAACTTAAAATTACAATAATTAAATCATATAGGAATACACAAAAGCCTACGGATATGACTTGAAACATGATTATTATTTACAATTACATTTATGCATAAGTCTTCCACTAAGTATTTGCAACCTAAAAAATATTCATTGGTCTCAAAATATTTCATTTGATATTCAAAGAATGATTAATATAAAAGTGAAATATTGTGTGTTTAAAATAGTAAAATCGTAAAAATTTAGATTAATTAAGGCACTTTTAAAATTCACAGAAAATTTTCATAAAGGCACATGTAGAATATTATAAAGAAAACACCATCGAAAAAATAATAGTTCTAAATTCAACCTACAACTATTAACTTGCTTTTAGATAATAATTTATCACAATATTGATTTTGCATCATTTTTTAAATTATAAATAACATAGGCAGATTGATTCATTTAACAAATCAATCACGAGTGCAGCGGAAGAATATATAATCTAAAAAATTATTTATTCATTGAATGAATTAAACTAACATGTTACGTTTCTGCCTAGAATTGTTTAAATAAAGAGCATCATACATACAAATAGGAATACAACACCTAAAATTTGGCACAAACAGTCCTAGTTGTGCAGCAAAAGCTGCTCAATAATAGTATAAATCAAACTTCAGAGCTAGATAATTGAATTGTTGTTAAATATAGATTATTTAATACAATTTTGAAGGGTGAGCTACAATCATTTTATGAAACATGATTGGCTATACTACAAAGCAGTTTTCAATAGTGAAATTGATATAAATAACACCATATTATTGCTTTAGATTCAAGATTATTAAGTAATTTAATGCATCCTTGGCACATTTCACATGAAACAATCAAATGTTATAAATAAATATTAAACGAATAAACTAAATCATCATTGTCTAGACAATCATCACTTTTTGAATTCCCTTATATTGAGCGGTATTATTGTCTTTTCAGTGACTAAAATCGTTAATTTGAGTTGATTTGATCTGGGAACATCAGTGATGGTGGTAAGACAGCGGAAACACAATTCTATTGCACAAACACAATATAAGTAACAACACATCAGTCTTTATTTGCACATGTCAATTTTCATTCATCAAGAATCCGGCTGACCAAAGAAACCTAGGATTCTAAGGACATCGGTGACTCGGGAGATGAGTGCTTCTTTATATCGCCAAACAGTTGTATCCATCACAGATTCTTGTCTGAACTGCTCGCAAGTCTTCTTCAAAGTTCTCACACAATCAGCCCTGTAATGCTGTAATTGGGCATCACTAGTTTCTATGGCGTACGATGTGCATCCTGATCCTAAGCAGGCTAGTGGGAAATGATTGTGCAAAGTGAGGACTCTCTGCGGATCGTGGAAGCACTTTACATATTGCAGTGGTTTTGTGAAATTCTTCGCTCTATAAACGTGTTGCAACATATGCATATATCTGGGAATATCCTTAAACCATCCGTGAGCGTGCTGGAGATCATCTAAGAAGTAAACGTTTCTCACATTGTACGATGCTTTGGGTGTACCTTGACCCGCCTGAGATAATGGGATTACTCTATCCATGAGTCCAGCCCAATCGGCATCTTTCACAGGCATGATTACTTCATCGATATCTAACAATGCAATATATTCATAAGAATACAGATTTTTATACAGACAATCATTGTAAGGTATCAGTTCATTTTGCCTTTTGTGATTGGTCTTCTTTGTCAGATACAAGTGTTGAAAAGCCGGGGCGTTCGGTTGTCCGCCTGGAAGAGTCAACGGAGTGATGCTGACTTTTCCCCGAGACTCGTAGTGCTGCAGTACTTTGGTGATATTGGGATGAACTTGCAGTTGATAAAAGAATACTTTATCAGCTCCGAGCAAATATAACAACTCCAACCATTCGACCAATCTCACAGAAAGATCTTCGTGTAAGAAGTCCAGCCCTTTAACACATACGGCAAACTTCTTCTTTTCCGCTGGTCTTTCATAAATAACCCTGACATTGTTAGTTGCCGTATCACACTGTTTTTCCACTAATGAGACGGAGGCTGGTGGTATTTTCTTGTATCCAGGCGGTAATTGGCAGGCGATTAGGTACGGTTGGAATATACCCTGTTTATAATTGCCCCACTTTTTATACCAAATATACTTATATTCAAAAGTTTTAACTATGACCGGTTCGTTTTGATTTTCAAACCACAGTTGGCAATATGTTGCCACGTTGGGCTCTATTCTATTAATCATAGCCAGAATTCTTATCGACGGACCGATTAGAGATGTCGGTCTCACATCGTAATAAGCACCGTACATGTGAAAAGTGCCATTACTAGATCTCAATGTCTGCCAATAGATATTATCGAATTCTAAATCGTAGATAGTGGGGAAAGCTGCACACGTCTTATTCTTATAAAATTTGACCATTTGTTTATTTTTGTGTTTCTCCCAATAAGCTATGGGCAGACTGGGTAGTCTTTTGGCTGCTTCTTCGGCTAGGATATCTTCATTGGGCAATGGTCTCTTATCTACTTTGGGTTCTGAAGGAGGAGGAGGCGTAGTTCCCATCAAAGGGACAGCTTGTAATAATCCTCTTGCTCCGGCAACTGCTCTATTTTGACTTCCATACAGAGGACTTGATCTCAGTTGAATCACAGCGAGGAAAACTAAGCCCCACCCACAAAATACCACACCCCATCTCCATACAGCGTTTCGCCGAAACATCTGAAAAAAAAACAATATATTAATAATTATTGTGTGGGTTCAATGAAGGTCAAAAATATAGCATTTTCAAGGGTATTTTTTACTCGATTTTTTTAAAAACTAATCATTCCTACACGAATCACGTATTATACTGCGTAGAATGAGTCATTTATTGAAAAAAACAGATAAAATATTAGGGATACCCATAAATTCTTGCCGACAGGCGTATGTTTAATTCATGAAACATGGCGAAATAATTCAATGCAGATATGTATAAATTAAAAATCAAACGTAGAAAATTAGTCTGAAAAAACTCAATCATCCTGCAACACGACCGAATAAGCCAGAGAATACGACAGAAAAACTTTTACATCCTTCATATTCACCAGACCTAGCGCCGACCAATTACTACATGTTCCGATCTTTGAGACATTTTTTGAAAGATAAACGCTTTCAATACGCAAGCGAAGTCGAAAATCATATTATTACCTATTTCAATTCAAAACCAAGCGAATTTTATAAAAGAGGAACTTAAAACCTATGGGAAAATATGTTTTATGATTTTTTTTAAATATATAGTGGATGCACCAGTTATTGACACCCTTAAGGAAATTTCTAACTTTGACTCTACATTGGTTTATTGTAACTAATCAAAAAATCCCAAATGTTATTTATATGGAATCTATATTTCCTTTAACGATAACGTAATAAAAAAAACAGACGCAATTTTAAACTGTTTAATATTTTAATCAAAATTTGAAGAAACGTACGAAATGTGTCGAAATTCAACAATAATTGACACAACAACGCGTCAGTAATTGACATAAAAAATTACATTAAATATCAATGTGAAGAAATAAACTCTTTCATTTTTATCCTGTCGGCAAAGACTTTCGGGCAGCCCTAATACAATATTAATATGTTATCTAAAACATTATTTGTACAGATTATCAAAGCACTCTTTTCTTGCTAATGCATCAGATTAATTGATAAGTATTAACAAGGCTTAAACAATATGTGGGTGGAATGACATTAAATGGCGGCAATTATCTCCAATTATTACCATCAATTACCACTGTTTTAACACAGTTAATAATTGGTCGTTAAAGAAAGTAAAATATCCCAATTGAGTGGATTGAACCAAACATTCTATATAATAAACCCGGAATTATAATTATAAAATTGGTCTGCAATTTGCAATAATTAGAACTCGAGGAAAAGCTAAGTTTGATGCGGTGAAAGTTGCATTATTTGAGAATTGAAAGGTTACAAAATATGATTTATGAATGGTATAAATTATGAAAAGCACACTTTCCCAATACATCATTGGCCGATTTATTGATTGATAAATGTAATCATCATTTATTTTTATTGAATTTGAATGGCGAGTAAATTTTGACCTTTTTAATCGTGTTGAAATTCAATACATATGTGAAATATTTATTAGATAACTGCTGACAATCTCATCTCTTTTAATTCGTAATAAAAGCGAATTATAAAATATATTCGTTTACAAATATCATCATTTTTTGATTGAATTTACCAACAATAAATAAATTTTCATCATCATCAAACAATAAAAAAATAATCAACAAGCGGCCGTATTCAATATAATAAGAGTGTTTTAGCGAGTCGTGATAGTATTAGCGCGTATACGAATAGAGCTGGTCGACTGGAGCTTGTTAGTATTGATGTATACGCATACGCACCGCACGCACACACAAAATATTATAATATTGAATATGGCTGAAAATATTTTATTTGTATGGAATTTACCAATAAATGGTTTTATTAAACGTAATTTTTTCTTCATACTGTTTAAAATTAGAATTACTCGTAATAAAAATGTGTTGAAAATATATTAATTATAACTAATAAATGATTCAAATTTATATTTTTTATCGACTTATTACAAACTTTTAAAATAATTAATCATTGTTTCTTATGTTTTTTTTTAAATATTTTGTAGAGCAAATATCGAACTTTTAGGAGTGTCAACTCACCGCAAACGGCTGTGATTGGAGGCATCTTAATCAATTAAGCGACGTGACCAATCACAGCCGTTTGTGAGTTATAAAATAAATAACATTCTGTGCTCATTATCTGCAATCAAACATAATCGATATACATATAAACATTTATAATGTTGCCATATAAAGATGAAGTAGAGAAACGAAAGTGCGATTGTAAAATTCACGATTTGTATTCATTGTAAATGTCAATGGGTTTTATTATTTTTGGCAGAGAATGCAGTAACAGATCGATATCAGATTTTTAGAAAGTAGACGAAGATGATCTTTAACATGCCGTGTCTAGTGACGGGCAACACTGGCCCGGGAATAATATCATCTACATAATTAATGAACGAACTATTAATGCGTGGAAAGCGAGAGAGGAATATGTATGTATGTGTAAATAGTTGTACATGGCAACACTGCACCTTTCTATACATGTATCAAGATAATAACGTGACTAAACAATACCTACACACATTACATGGTTAATTATTTAGTACGGCCGTGTTAAACTTTCCTAATCGTTTACTATTTAAATAAACCTCCTCCATGCTTCAACACCCACGCCGAGAATAACTTGTTTTCAACTTTAACTTTTAACCAGTTTATTATATGCTTTCTGGACCATTCATATTAATAATATTTGAGCATAGATATCGCATGAGTGGCTAAATGCGTGTTTAGTTCAAGTAGCCAAAAACATGAGTTACCTGGCAAACATTATACTGTAATCATCTCTCTTCATATCTTCAGTTATATTTCACAGTAAAATGGGTAAATGCATTGTTACTACATGTCATATGGACTCAAACATACACTCAAATACATCTAGCCTCACTTTTTACCAAACACTACTTCTTTAACATGTTTAAATATTATCACAACCACTCTCAGTGGTCACTAGAAATGTGTTGAGTGAGGGAGACACACTTATGCCTTTATGGAATAGGAGAGAAGAGTGCAACAATACACGAACTACACGAATTATTTATATGCAACGCGATATATAATGTTTATATCTATGTATTTGAGATACTAATTTACAAATTTAATTAATAACGTTGGTTAAAAAGTATTAATAAGATGATTTTATCTCGTAACTAAACAAAAGACAGATTTTTAGACCTAAAAATGCCCAAAAAAGTGCGTTTTTATTCACCAAACCAATTATTTATTGAACACCCCTCGTAAATAGAGATAATCAAAAAGAAATTATAAAATTTTAATTGAAAACAAATAATCTCAATCATTAATTTATTAAAATGCTTTATACAAGTCTATAGATTTTAAAACTACTTACAGTAAATTTGATTGATTAAACATTAGTTGGGGAAAAAATACGTAAGAGTTTTAGAATAAAATTTGCTTTTATATAGCAATTCATAGAAATATGTTTTATACGTACAAAAAATTTAATCAATTAATTTAATATATAGTTTGGGTTAACATTAGGTGACAATTTAAATAATTTTTTGCACTTTCGCCCCCCTAGGTTTGATTATAAATGTTTTCAGATATAAAAAATATATATTTTTTAATATAAGCTGGTTTAAAATAATAAATAAATTATCGATAAAGTTATTTAGTTGCAACAGATTAATTTATTTTATATAATTACCGCTTATTAGAACAATTTTTTGTACGTAACATCGGCTAAAATATCTTATTGTTATTTATTGAGTGGTTTGCCTATAAAAATGAGTCAATCTTCTCGGTTGTAATTTAATATATATGGATAAAGTTGAACAAAATGAGTATTTTTATTAATTTAATGTGGTTTTTGGCATATATTTTTTCTATTAAATTAAGTGTGAACTCGTCCAGCACTATTTTGCATAATATGTGTAATGCGATACAAAAGAGAATCGGAATTAATTCGAAGGCGAGAAAAGAAGACAATGAGACACTCGAGAAGAACAAAATAATACGTATGTTGAAATGTAGCAGAAAGGTAGTAAATTTATTTTGTCAGAAAGGTGAAAAGAAAGAAACAATGGCGCATGCAAAAGTGTGGCTAAACGTACCAATAAAATACATACAGATTTCTAAATTGCAAATGAGAATATTATCCAATCGTGGACATTGAGAAATGTAATCGGAAAACACCGTACGAAAAAAAAAACATACACAATGTAAAAAAAGAGATATATTCAAATGAACAAAAGAGACGTCATTATACGAAGAAGCGTGTGTATTAATATTTTTTTTATATATTTCTTATTAGATTTTAATGGAAATGTTTAATCGGATACATATTTTTTATTAGCGATGTTTATTTAATTTTTTTTTAAACCATACACAATTTTAATACCCCAATACATTAAGAACTATTATATTTTCCCATACATTCTCAAAATGACACACACGTTAGGCTATTATATACATTATATATGAGAAACATACACTACTCTAATTATCTAGAACAGATTAAATACATATATTTATAATTATTTTTAATCCAACTCAAAAGTTCATCAGATCAGAATTTACACACTCTTCTCTGTTTTATTTATTTTTCTATAAATTACGTGGTGGGCAAAAGCCTCGCTACAATTTTAATTAAGCCATCTTGGTTATGTGACGTTTAGATCACTATTTCTGCTTGTTATTTTGGCGTATATTTTTCCATAGTAAAATTATGCGATTGGTTGGGGTGAAACTGGTCTAAGCGTCACATAACCAAGACGGCGGGCAATCGAAATAGTGACGGAAAATATTGCCCCACCCGTTGAAAGTAAGTAATTTAGCTCTTATTGCTAGAATTAAGTAGGTTTCTATTTGAAAATACGGTATACACAAAGTATTGAAAGGAAAAATGCTAAATTGAAATGACGAAACAAATCCTTGTCTGTGTAAATATATTTTCAGATATTTTTACGATATTTGCGATGGCATGGGAGGGGGTTTATGCACTGCCAGGCGCCTCTGACATCGAGACAACAAAAAAATATTTTATTATTGGACGTGTCGAATTATGGATTGAAGTAAATTAATAAAAAAAAATTGACAACTTAGATATTAAATGGCAACACTTATTGACAGAGGAGGGGGGAGATTATTTATGCTTGCTTGTATTTAAATGAATTTATATTTAATTAGGGCAGTTTTGAATGAAAAGAAAATGTTAAAATGATTATAATGAGTTCTCTTTATAATGCAAATGTGCAAATCCTTGACACCGTTCAAAATATTGAAATTTGCCCGTCTGAACATTATGAAACAATTTATAGGCTTTCTTTATAGTTAATAATCTATAAGTAAATTCAATTGTATTCAAATCGGACGCGGAACAAACAATTACAATATTATGATTTTTATTATAATCAAACAAGACTTTTACACTTCCGATTAAAACCACCTTATAACACAAACAGGAACTGAAAACTCGTTTTTAAATAATCTCTTTCACGAGCCATATTATACATACACACTTTCATTATCTATTATTAAGTATACAATAATAAATAATATAAATTTTCACGTTGGTAGTATTTTTTGTGAGGTGTAAACATTTTTCTCAACGCGAGTTCTGAACAAATATTATGTCTTCCAAAGTGCGAAATATTTTAAGAAGAAAAGATTATCGAGATTTTTTCAACGACTACTTTAAAAAGTATTCGATAATAATATGTAAATACGCTGTTTAGAATATCGTCAAGGTTGTTTGTGTATATTTGGCAATATACAGGATGTTTGAAAATTATATTTTTACAGGAAGAAGAAGAAAAAGGTTGTCCTGATTAATTAAATGATTGTGTAAATACGAATCAGTGCATAAATGAGACACCAATATATTTTTCCTATAAATAATAAGAGAAAGAGATCCGATTTAAAATATGTACAAAGTGTGAGTATTTACCTGTGAGGACAGGTAAGGTCATTTTAAGGTAAAAACTATGGAAAATACACGTTGTTATGCATTATTTTAGCAGAAGAGAATACACCAAGCACAAAATCGGTAGAAATTAGATAAATTGCTATTGAATAATTCCGACAAAATAAAATATTATTTCAACAAAATTGTAATACATATCCTTAGTTAAAACATAAAGATGTTTAAATAATCTTTATGTACAGACAAGGTCATTTTGAGGTCAATTATATAGGACTTCTTTATATATTTTAATAGAAAAGCGGTACACATGAAAAAAAACAATTATTAAGTCAGACACACAACACAAGTTTGGGGTAAAAATGATGGAAAGTACACATTTTTTTACGCTTTTTCTTCAACAGTGACGATTTAAAAAAAGAGAATAGATAACTTAACATTAAGAATTTGATAAAAAAAATATGTAAACCTAACCAAAAATCACGAAAGAAGGGACACATGAAAAAACAATTATTATAAAATTTACCTGTAAGGTTACATAACATAATTTTGAGGTAAAAATACACATTTTTTACGCTTTTTCTTCAACAATGACGATTAAAAAAAAGAGATAACTAAACATTAAGAATTTGATAAAAATATGTAAACCTCACCAAAAATCATGAAAGAAGGCGATGAAGAAAAGCGGTACACGTGAAAAATCATAACATTTTGAGGTAAAAATGATGGAAAATATACTATTTTCTATGCAATTTCCCCAACAATGACGATTTAAGAAAAGAGGCAGGAGAAGTAAATATTAAGAATTTGGTAAAAATATGTAAATCTAACAAAAAATCATGAAAGACAGGACTCTCCTTTATAAATAGAAATGCGGTACAAATGTTAATAAATAAATTTTATTTAAAAAAAACTATGTATTAAATTTACCTGTGAGCTCAGATAAGGTCATTTTGAGGTAAAACTGATGGAAAATACACTATTTTTTACGCAATTTCCCCAACAATGACGATTTAAGAAAAGAGGCAGGAGAAGTAAATATTAAGAATTTGGTAAAAATATGTAAATCTAACAAAAAATCATGAAAGACAGGACTCTCCTTTATAAATAGAAATGCGGTACAAATGTTAATAAATAAATTTTATTTTAAAAAAACTATGTATTAAGTTTACCTGTGAGCTCAGATAAGGTCATTTTGAGGTAAAACTGATGAAAAATACACTATTTTTTACGCTTTTTCTCCAACAATGACGATTTAAGAAAATAATTTGATAAAAATATGTAAATATAACACACAAACCTAACCATAATGCCACCGGTTCTTATCCCAAACAAGGTCGTTTTCCAATTTCATCGCCCGTAAAGAAAGATATTTTCACTTTCTCCCAATAATACATTATCGAAGAAGACAAACCAGTATTCAAATATGTAGTATGTACAAACCATAAACGCCATGCAAACATTTTCGTGTAATATTAAATTAAATCATTAGTTCAAGAGCATTTATATTTTATATAGATGAGGCGGGGAAAGCGTGCGCTTATTATTATTAGATTATTATTTAATAAAATGTGCATCCAGTAAGCAAATGCACACGTCGAATAATCGTTGTCGTTGGATCGTGATGAGACTTTTAAATAAAATGCAAACAAAGCAAGGCTCTTCTGAATCTCATCCAACTGAGTCAAGGAGCATTATCATGTGTCATCGTAGGAATATTAATTATATTTTTAATCTAAAAAAAAACGGCACTATTAAAGCCAATATTGATAAAACAGCAGAGAGTTTTTTCCAAGATGAGCTCAAGTCCACAGTACAATGTTTATATCGTAAATAAATAAATTGGAGTTGGAACAAAAAAATTATAACCTTCAATCAACCACAAGTCTTTCATAACAAAAAATGCCTAGATAATATTTATCTAATAATAAAAATATTTTAAGCTGTTAAACAAACTTTTTTTTTCATTTATATCTTTCATGAGTTTTGACCTTGTTAGTACTCAAGGTAAATTTAAATACCTTCGTGTTTTAACTAAGGATATGTACTACAACCTCGTTCAAATAATATTTAAATAAAATGTGTTTATTTGTTTTATTCATTAATTTTTTGCTGCTAAAATAAACGTGTATTTTTCACAGTTTTTGCTGAAAACGACCTCATCTGTCCTTACAGGTAAATTTAAATTGTTCTCTTATTCTAATATTTAAAATACTCAGTGAATAAATGTCTCATTTATTCACTGACTAGTAACATTATAATATAATTAATTGGGACAATCAATAGAAAATCTCTATGCCGGATCAAACCGTGTCAACCCCAATAATCACCTATTATACCTAATCATCGCTTTGTTGTTTGTTAAGGCCAATTTTCAAATTCAAAAAAAAATTGTTTTTCAATTTTATATCGGCTCTATAGAAAAAAGGTATCGATATTTCTTATTATTCACTGATTAGTACTAACATTACAATACAATTAATAAGGACAATTTTTTTAACAACGATAAATCTTACTACTTAATTATTAAATTAAGTAACTATTTTACGCCTTAATAGAATATTATTTTATTAATATATATATATATATATATATATATATATATATATATATATATATATATATATATCCTATACCATGAGGTATTTAAAATGTCAAACAATTCATATGACAGCATTATAGATAATCAGAGCTTGAATAATATATAGTTTTAATAGGATACATGATATTATTAATAATCTGTTGCTCCATTAAGGAAATGATGCATGCAACTGGAAAGCAGGTGAGGCGAAACTTTTAATAATAAAACATATTATTCATTATTCAATTAAATTTTTTTTTTTACGCCCATTGGAAATCTCAATCACGTACAAATAATACGATCAAAAATGTGTGGTGTGTTGAAATGAAATGTGGCATTGTATGAAGATATGCGGAAAAGCAGAAGATCTTCGCGGTCGATTTATTACGACTGTTCTATAAAATTTAATTTCACATCTGATCTATTTTAGAAACAAAGGAAGCGTTTGTATTTCTTCGTGGTTGAAATTTATAATATTGTTGAAGAAGAACGCATAGTAAAATATTTTAAGAGTGATTCGAAACGAATTGTATGAAGTCACTGACTATATAATAATAAATTAATACTGTAGTTTATATCTGGGAAAACCATTAAAACGAATAATATTGTTCGTAAGTCGTACTAGAGCTGAATAGTATTGGTGCGTATACGAATAGAGCTTGGTAGTTTTAGTGTACACCAGATCTATTCATATACGCACCACACACACACTCTCATCACACTATTATATTGAAAGTTCCATCGATTATTCGATTATTTATTAGTTTTATTTAAAATTACTACTTTATAACATTCAAAATTTTCTTGTAAATCGCTTAATTAATTTAAAGTAAAATACAGGATGGACTTTATTTAACTAAGAATATTTTAAGGGATGTAAGTGATAAAAATATAATTAATTATTTTTTATAAATTGTTTCACTTATTTGTGCGATATACTAAAATATTCTCAGTTAGTTCGAGTCCACCCTGTATAATGATAAATATTTCCAGATAGTTGCTTATTGATAATCCAAAAAAAAACTTTTTTTTATTGATTTACGCACTGAGGAGCTTTTTTGTTTTGTTTTTTGAGGAGTTCTTTTTATACACAATAACGTGTTGATTAATTGTCTGTCGATGATTTTAAGTATTACTAGTTACACAGGTCAATCAGTATTTACCTTACAATACAGGAAATCAGAATAAACCTGGATCAAGACGATCGATCGGGATTTTATTAAAATTATTGTAACCCACGCGTCTTATCCCCTGAGTATTTGATTTATTTCCTTGTCAATAATATGTTCCTACATATTATTAAGTTTTTTCCCACTACATGAATTTATGCTAGAAATAAACCCAACGATGCTGAATATTTTCCCCGTGTACTTTTTTTTTAACCGGGTTATTTTTATTAGTTTATATCGAAATTGTTATAACGGTGTAAAGTGACCACATGTCACGGACGCCGTATTGAATTTCACGAACATATCGATTACCTACAATAATAAAGATACGGTATTTTACCTCCGAGCCATCGATTTAATTCTAGGAATGCAGTTTGAAGGCAGACACAATGGATAAATATTAGGATTTAGCTGTTGACACCATTCGTGACTAAATCATTACAACATGATCTATCTGGAAATATTACAACGATGAATAATACACATTTAAATATGTACGATCAATAATTGGGTGTGTGGGTCACAGAACCAAGTTCATTTTAATACTAATGTCTAAATTGGCCGTTTGTTACAAAACTGGTTTGTGTGGAGATAATATTTAATAAAAAAATAACACATTTATTTGACGAGCCAATTTGAATGTCCACGCAATTATGACTCATGGGAATTTCGAATGGACGCTTTTGAATGAGGAAAATTGCTTGTATTGATAGCTTATAGTATACAAAATACTTTTATATATTTTTTTGGACACAACAACGTGTTAATTGTATGTCGGTGATTTTAAATTTTACTAGTTTCACAGGTCACCGACTTAATAATCAGTATTTACCTTACAATACAGGAAATCACAGTATATCTGGATCAAGACGATCGATCGGGATTTTATTAATATTATTCCCGATCTCCCAGTCGTAATAACCGATCAAATCAATTTTTTTAAATTGACTTGAGTGGGATTTGAACCCATGACCACGGTATTTGTAGCCACGCTTCTTATCCCCTGAGAACTTCATTCAAATTAGTATTAATTTTTTAATAAATAAACAATTTTTATTTTATTCTAAAAATCGCTCAAGAAAACATTTGTTAAGCTCTTAGTCATATTTGCTAAGGTATGAATCGAGGATGATTTAATATTTTCTAATTCTAATTTTGGGAATTGTCGCCCGGTGATGTATTGTCACGTGATTGATTTCGACCAATAATATGCTTTCGCGCCAAATTAAAAACATATGTATATATACAATGAAGTGTAGAGAGTGCAAGTTACTCACCTGACAGGTGTCCCCTAACATTTTACAACTGATTCTATTTAAATCTGACAATTGGCGGAGAGATGTGGTTGAGGCGTAGTGGAGGGGGGTGGCAAGTGGCCAGTGAAAACAAAAAAAAGTAACTAGCCTATCGGTTAATCACACAGTACAGTTAACTTGCACTTTGTAATCTCTGCATTGGAATTTTAAAATATTTTGTTTATTTAGAAATAAAATGTCTCATAGTTAAAATAATAAATTAAAAATTTTATACAAGCATTTTTGTACAAAAAAAATAATTTTTAATAATAAATTCACATTATGTGTCACCTGTGTATGTTAATAATAATAAGCACTATCATGATTTTTTTTTTACTTTTGTAATATTTAGAAAAAAATAATTTCAATAACATGCTTCAATATTTTCAATCGGAAAACGTATATTTTTACAATTTATTTATAAAAAAACTTTGGACTTTTGAACTCACTGAAAATAATGCATATTATAAATAAAACAAGGTAATTAAATTGGATGTTCCATTATATAAGTTGACAGCGACTTACAATTATTAGCGAAGATATATATATATATATATATATATATATATATATATATATATATATATATATATATATATATATATATATATATATATATATATAGTATATATATATATATATATATATATATATATATATATATATATATATATATATATATATATATATATATATATATATATATATATATAAATATATAAATATATAAATATATATATTAATATTTGATAAATTGTGATAAATTGTAATAAATTGACATAAAATAAAATCTATTATTGCCATTACTGCTGATGAAAAAAGCCCTATATTCAAGTGTGATGTATATTTTTGACAAAAACGTAAAAATAAATCCAGGTTGAAATATTTTAATATTTAAAAAATAAAAGATACCTATAACACGTCTTATAAAAAATATATTTTCATTGTAAAATACGTTTATACAATTTAAATTATCTCAGTAATAAATTATTTTTATTGTAATATATTGTATATATATATATATATATATATATATATATATAGAAGAGAAGTATATATATATATATATATATATATGTATATATATATATATATATATATATATATTTAAAATAATTAATTAAAAAAATGGTTATGTTCAATCAATGCTTAAGCCCAGAGAATACGACTATGCAATACACGATTTAATTATATTTAGATTCAGTAATCAACTCTATGAAATGAGAAATTCAACATAATTATAATCAGCTTTGAAATTTTAGATCACTGCGTGACATACATTTTTTTATTAATTTAACATTATAATGCATTTAATACTTGATGTACATATGTATAATCCAGGGACAATGACCGATTAAAATTGTTATCCTGGCCTTTCACGTACAACCAAATTAATAAATTATTATTTTTTTAAGTATAATGGATAGAAAGAGTGATACAATTTCTTTATGTTAATATAATTGAGGTGTTTGCAGTTTGATAGAAAGTGTTCTGCAGCTAAAGCCGGGTGAACTGGAATCGCGTCTAAATAATAATAAATAATAAGCGGCAACAAGTCATGTCGAGTGAAATCGAGCGGAGAAGAGTTTGTTTCATAGAAAGGAATATTATTTATATATTCAAATATTTATACAAATGATAATGCATTCAAAAAATAATAACTCTTAAAGCCACGTTTCAGCAACAAAACGTTAACTTAAATAAAAACGACTAACTATAACGAGCGAGTGGTGCTAATTCAATATTATATTTTCATTCCGAAAGGTCACATCATAATAATTATGTGAAGCAATCGCATACATTAGAGCACTGGAAATGTCATATTACACTTTTTGTAGAGTGAAAAAGTGGCTTTATGAATTTTAATATTAAATTAGTATCCTTCTTAGTTATAAATTGAAGATTTTCACACGTTTTGTCACAAATTTACACGAAGAAGACGTGCAAATTGAATAGTCACCAACTGAAGCATTGTTGTTTAGAAAATCTATTATATCTTCACTAGTGAAAGTGTACTTTTTATAAGGACGTAAAAATACACAGGTTAGGTTAGGTTTATTTTAAACTTAAAAAATATACATTCATTGGTGAAAATATATTCTTTGTAACATACATAAGTAAATATTATAACAACATATCACTTTCTATTGGTAATTTAACAGATATAAAAATATTTATATTATTTTCAATAAAGAACATTTTGAATGAACTTTAATATGATTAAATAAATGCCTATATTGCATTATCCGCCCTTATTCCACTGAATCTTTCAATCGAGAGCCAAAAATCAAGTATTTATAAATAGTGATATTTAAAATGGCTAATGAATTCTTTGCACAATTATTTCATACAAAAACAGTGTGTAGAGTAATTGTCATAAAAAAATATGAATATTTGCTCGGTTACGTGATCGATTTCGACCAATGAAATGCTTTCGCGCAAAAAAAAAACACGTGATGATCCACACATTAGTATTATAGAGAAAATAGTCACATAATTACAAGACTAAATGTAGAATTTGTATGTATGCAAAACAAATAAGCAGACCTAGTCCAAGTGGATGTGATGAATTGCTTTGACGTATTCGAGCTCTGCAACGATTACCTTTATTATTTTATTTGAACTCTCTGATTCTGACAAAACATTATATGATATACATCTACACTTATCACACATAAATTATTATATTCATGGGACAAACTATAAAATTACAATACAAATTTTAAAAAGTAGTAATTTTATTTTATTAATAATCTTATGTTTTTAAGAATGTTCTGTTAATTACGAATATTTTACCACATATAATAAAAATATTAGCCGCGCAGTGATTGTAGAAATACTGTATTTTCACCTTCTTGTTATTAACACAAAAATCTATCTACAAATTGATTTGACGTATTCGAGCTCTGCAACGATTTTTATTTGAATATAATTTATATAAAGTTGAATAGAAAATTCAATACAAAATAATGTGTTAAGATTGTTCTGTTGATATCCGAAAATTCTAATGGACAAATACCACATAATAAAGCAATATAATAAAAACGTAAGCCGCGATTGTAGGAAATTGAAAACCTGTTTTTCACCCCCTTGGCCGAAGTTTTCAAATACATAACTAAATCGAAACTGAAAATTTATTTAGAGCATGCATACATAGTAAGATAAGACTAAAAAATAAACATATTAGAATCTCAGATTCAATCGAAACGTTCAAAATGGGTCGAATCTTATAGCAAAATTCCAACGTATATACGTAAACAAAATACGTGATTCGATTGAACGATGTGTGAAACTATCTGATGTAATAATAAATGCTTTTCACAAACACGTAGAATTCAAATTGCTGTATTTGAATATCGTATGTATAACATATAAATAACAATAATATTCAAGTCGAAAGATCACATTTTTTTCACATCTGTATGCCTTGAAAGTTAGTTTTTATCCAATTCACTATATTAATAGCCTTTTGTTCTGCATAATCCCCAATTGCGAGATTTTTTACACAAAATCAATCAACTTATGGAATATTTCACATTATTTTTTATCTCTATTTTTAATTGTAAAAACTACGATTGTCTTTATGTCGATTTAATATGAAATTATAGTGGTTTATTATTAATATAGCCATCATAATAGCTCAGGGGATAAGAAGCGTGGCTACAAATACTGTAGTCATGGGTTCAAATCCCACTCAAGTCAAAAATTATTAAAATGGGAATAATATTAATAAAATCCCGATCGATCGTCTTGATCCAGGTTTACTCTGATTTCCTGTATTGTAAGGTAAATACTGATTATTAAGTCGGTGACCTGTGTAACTAGTAATAGTTAAGATCACCGACAGACAATTAACACGTTGTTGTGTCCAAAAACCCTCTCAAAAAAGCTCCATCAGAGATGTAGGTTCTCTGGTATTCCAAAAGACTGTGTTTTCTATATATATATATATATATATATATATATATATATATATATATATATATATATATATATGTATATATATATATATATATATATATATATATATATATTTATACAATATTAGTAATAAAATTTGCGTTATACTTTATAGTTTGTCCCATGAATATAATAATTGACGTATGATAACTGCAGATGTATATCATATAATAAAGTTAATCATTATACGTCAATGCACTTAATTACACCCACTTGGACTAGGTCTGGTTATGATATCGTTTAGATTGATTATTATAATAAAGTCGTTAATCATATTACATATATTATTGAGTTGTCAATAATGGTGAAAGACAAAGTAAGAGAGAGAAATGCAGCAACTAACTCTCTGTTTATCTTTTAATCTGACCTACATCGTCACGGTCCAATAATTTAAATAAATAAATAAATTGTCCAAGTCAAATAGAAATAAATGCGGAAAAAAAATAATTATTAGAAAACAAACTACACAATTATTACTGTTCGACCGCAATTGTACGTGTGGTGAGAGAATTTTGAAGTTATGTGGGAGAAGGAATTATCAATCATATTTGTATATATTTATGACAGAAATCATGTATTAAATTTCATCAATAAATCGTTAATTTTAATTATTATACTTTACGCCGTCACGCTCTCGCTACACTGGCGGGACATAATACATAAGAATATTGAATTTTCGAAAGAAAAAAAAATAACAGGATATCTAACAATATAGGTATTATTTTTTCAAAGGGCGAATACTATTATCAGCCCTTATTTCATCCAGGCCCTCAATCAATCAAATTAATTTAAATTGTGTGTTTCTAAATGTCTAAAATAATTCTTATTAACGTTTATTGTAAGTGCAATAAAATCACTATGAATCAATGAGGTGTCAATAATAATATTTTAAAAGACGTCAAAAACATTAGAGATAAAAAATGAATTTAATCGGAAGAGGTTTCGTATGACGGCCGCTTGGGGCACTGCTTTTACCGCTCGTACTGTTTATCTGTCACTTGTCGATCTTTCTAATTAAGTGCACCATTAAAAGTTGCTTGATATATTCAACGACAAATAATATGTCACAATGTTAACAATTTAAATGATCGTGAGGAAGTTTTTGTAAGAAAAATGTTGTTGTTCTCGACCACAGTGTTGCAGGTGGCCACAGCCCGAGTATGTGAAAGTAACTAACTGGCGAGAAACCCTGCGGTTGGTCAATTTTAATACAGTCTGAATCTGATTTGAACAATAAGTTTATAAAAGGGAGTCAAAAATAAATTTGTCACCAAAGGTTTCGTATAGACGCTGCTTTCACCGCTCGTACTGTTTATTTGTCACTTATCGTTCTCATAACATTACACAGTACTTCACTTAATATTGTAAACTTCACCATTAAAATTTGCTTGATATATTCAACGACAAATAATATGTCACTACGGGTGTTTTTTTTTTATTAAGAAAAATGTTTTGTTTTAAGTTATGATCAAATGTATGAAAACAATACGCATGACACTTCTATAGATGTAAGTTCATTGCTATGAGTAGACTACTAGGAAAACAACAACAAGAATCATTTTTATATAATTAATAAAATATTTTTGCCATGCTGTATTAAGATATTTCAACAACACATTGTATAAATATTAGTTCCAGGAAAACGAGGCTCTAATGACTATTTGATAAAATATTTCACCATAAAACGATACGAATTATGAACAAAACTAATGGAATATTACAAAATATATCTAAATTAAATACAATACAATAATCGTAAATGAGCGAAGATTAGAAAACATTGCACAAGACGCGTGATTATCATTTTGTATTGCAAAAGCAGAACTAATCGACATTTATATATAAAAAATAATGCACATCTTCTGCATTTGTATTGAGATTAAATAAATTACCGAATGCTTAATAAGCACACTTTTTATAGGCCACTTTCAAATATTTTACTAACACGCGATTCCGCATTTTTTCAGGCTATATCAAATAACTAAACATCTTTTCGGTTGGACAGTATTAATGTTAACTTTGTGCGGTTTAATTTGACTAACACAATAAGGCGTGATCACGAATAGTTGTGAAAAATAAGACAATACAATTATTAAAAATATTGCCGTAAGAATTGTCTTCACGCTTCCGTACTTTGTCGGTATTCAAAGGCTGTAATAATCATAAATAATTATCTCCTTTAATGACATTTTTTATTCGTATTTCAGGAGTTGAATGAATCTTCAAATTTTGCCTGTCGATTGCTCGTTAAAAATACATAATATAAATGTGGCGCCAGTCTGTAGATTATTTATTATATTTAAATGTAAAATTCCGATCTCGTACTGCAAGAGCGACTTTAACAGGTTCAAGGATCTATTCTTGGATAGTCGTTATTTCAAGACCTGTTTTCAGGACATCTTGCATTTACTTATAGAAGACATCCTGTGGAATTTCAAAAGAATAAAATCTACAATTTATTTAAAAAAAAAAAACAATTAAATCGAACAGTTTTATGAATCGAAATGATCAACATGATCTCAAACCATATATAAAAATAATATTAATTCTATTCAACCAAAAAAGTAGGTACAAGTTTTATGTAAAATTATGACATTTTATCATTTAATTCTATGAAAAGGAATTGATCTTTTTTCAATGAAATATTTTATATAAAATATTATGACTTTTATTTATCGAGTGAATAACCATTAAACAATTTATTAAATTTGCACAACTTCTGTACTTATTTTAATTAATAAAATATACAAAGAGCACATGTATTTTCATGGTTTTACATATCTAAAAATGATCTTAAATTACTTTAATTGCATCTCATTTATTCGGTGATTATTACTATGAGTACTAAGTGTAGAACATTTTTATTAAATCCCGTGAGCCGCATCAGACCGGGCCAATACCAATAGAGACTAAGGAATGCCGGGGCGTCAGGTTATTATTTTTTGTAGGTTGTTAATACAATAAAATGTTAATAAACATGAAAAATAAACCAGTCAATGGTAAATTCATAGAATAAATATAAATTCGATAGTCTATTTCTACAAAAACATATCTACAAACTGACAGTTTACAAGTAGAATAATACCATTCAATACCCGGGCAAACAGAATGTGAAATCCGTTCGCAGCGAACTGTCAACTGGTGAAAAAATATATGTAACTCACGTGCGAGTGTTTCTTTATATTAATATTTTTATGCTAACATATATAGGTTTGGCTTTCATTTAATATTATAAATATGCCATATTAACATAATATATATAATTGTCTAAGGTGTGTGTATGTTATATGTATGTGCGGATCCATCAATCAACCATCAGCGTTACCAGAGTGAAGAATAATATTTCATTTAATTATTTTACTACAATTGATACATATCTAAAATCTCGAAACGGGTATTTTAATGATAATAATATTAAATTAATTTCAAAATAATATTAGAGATATTTAATAATGCATAATAAATGACAATTATAAAAAAAAACAAACTCGCTTTTTAAATATTGTGATGAGTGTTGCCATCATATGAAAACCGTATTAAATTATTTTATTAATAATTTACTTTGAAAATTGAAACTTCTTAAAACAAAAATAAAATATAACCGACCTATTAAAAACCAAGAAGAACATTAATAAATTGATAATTTCAATTAAAATTACCCTAGTTTATTATAATAAGACTATGACATTAATATAAGTGTTCGTTTAATACATTTATAAATAATTCAACTTAGGTTATATTGAGTTTCGATCGTTAAGAGTAAAAATGCATATTTAACTCATTCGTTTTTTTTTGTATTAATCACCCATCAAATTACTGTGATTATATTTCTTATAACGTGTACTTTCAATGGTTAAATTTCCTATTAAAGACGTTTTTATTGATGAGTGATGATGAAGCAAGGCCAAGATGGAGACCAGGGTCAATCGAGTTCATACAATAAAGCCTCCATTATAAATAATTGAAACACTATTACATGAACAAGAAAGATGTAGAACATGCGAGGATAAGCAACAAGACAATTTGTACTCATCATACTCCGAATATATATTTAAAACGGGACTTTTAGATACATTGTAAAATAAAAACTTACATTTAATCGATGACTCGTCCTTTCTTTTCAGCGATGTTCCTCCGGGAGACTCGAACGCGCGGTACAGTATCAAACCTGGAATTATATTATATTTTTAATAAATAATTGGCATCGTGGGTTCAAAAACCGTAAAATGAAATAATACTATTGATGATTACTAGTTGAAAAATATCACAAAGCATTGATGAGGCCAATTTTGAATACTACAATAGAGATGTACGCTCATAATGACTATTCATACGGGTTTCAATAACAAACCGAATTATGTAACGTGAAATATTTTATTATTGTAAAACTACGAGCCAGCCATAGAATTTAAGTATTTCATGAATATGTTCCATTAATAATATATACATATTTTTAATTATTTTACTATAAAACAAATAAAAAATATGAAGGTAGCTATTGTATTTATTGTTAACCATCGTCATACTTTTAAATATCGCACTTTTTTAAGCTTAGGGGATTTTATAGACACAGATATGTGCAATATTTAAATGTTAATTAGACATTTGCTCTAAAAATATAAGATTTTAATATTGTTCTGTGACAACTAATTTATAATAATATACATATATGTATTTGAGCAAGTTAAATAGATTTAAGACTAATTAGTTTCTAATAAACTACCAGAGATGTTCTAAAATTAGACGAATATCATACTTATCCTTTATATATCTTACTGTATATAGCTCTATCTTTTTTCCTAATAAACATATGCAATAAAGTGATATAAAGACAGTAGTATAACGCTCGATTAAATATAATTACGCCGAATTTCTTCATACTATACTATTCGTTTGACGTTGGCACATCTCTGTCCACGCAAGTTCAGTCGATTTAAGAACTGATTAGTCGAATCGAAGTAATATACACACGTTCTGTTTAACTATTTAGTTAAAACTGACAGAACGTCTGTGGGTCTGATTAGATAATTTAATTGATTTACATCTAATATGTTTTATTAATTCACATTAAAATCATGGAAAATGGGAATAAACCTGGAATGTTAATAATATCATTCTTGATTTCCTAATATTTTTTTTTCATTTCAAGCAAAATACAAAATCCATGTGTTCATCCGTTACCGGCGATAAGAATGCCAGACAACTGGATGTATAAATATCAAGATGGCGGACCATGCAGACGAGTATAAGTGAAGCATATGTCAAACTGCTTGGTCCGCCATCTTGATATTTATACATCCAGTTGAATGGCCTGCTAATATCGATAGTGTCGGATTAAAAAGGCTCAAATTTAAAAACTTGAAGTTGTTTTTCAGAATCGCTAAAAATATTAAACAGGCTTCTTTTGTATTCCACAAATTCAGTGTTATTTTATTTAGCTTTTCATAAAATCCACTAAATTAATAGATCTATACAATGCTAGTGTTATAAACTTTTTACAACATTTGTATATTATATTTAAGTGTCAGTGGAAAAGAGTGGTTATTTAATTTAAGCTTCTTCATAAAAAAAGATATCATAATTTTTTTTCAAGCCGATCTCTGAAAAGATCGTATGTAATGTATTGTATAAGATTAAGCCTTCAGCAATAAGCATATTTTTTATATTTTTATTTTTTTTCGATTTACTTATTTCAATCGATCGCGTGATGATCGTTCGTCTTATAATAATAATGTTTTTTTTTTTAAATATATAGAAAATAAAAGAGGAAGCGCATATGACAGTTAAATCACGATTCACAATACTTCCGTCGGTGGTTATTCTAAGAACTATTATAAGTATATAAAATAATAATCACGTAGTCGGTGCTAAAAGGCTTCAATACTTCCCAATACGTGATGGCCTTCTGTATTCATCGGTTATTTAATATAAATGATAAATAATAACAGTACAAAAGACCCGGATGGTTCAAGGCCTTCAAAGAGGAACCAACAGATTCAGTATATTTTAAAGAAATTCTCTGAATGTTGAGATTTGTATATTCGGAATCTTCGTACGTGACATTGGATGTGTTTTTAATTATAAATTCTTCGAAGCAACCGAATGAATGGCTTCGATTATAGGAACAGACTACTCAGATCCACTTTATCATCAATGATTAAATTTTAAAATGATGACTAATGACGTCACAAATCGTGATGTTTGTATCCTCAAGCTTTGCAAGCTGGCGTCATATGTGATTTGAGGTTTTTATATGAGTTATAATGACTTTTATGAGATCAGCTTTATAATTAAACAATACTTAGTAATCAAAATCCGCTTTTGTAATGTTTCAACAATTCGTTTTTTGGTTAATTTGCGTAATTTTTAACCACTCATTGGCGGAATCGCGCGTCGATGATTTGTTAAAAAAAAAGCATTTCAAAATTGACGAAATAATGAATCAATGAATTCACAAACAATTCATTATTCGAGACTTGGATGTTACAGGAATAGAAATGCCGACCGGGATATGAATCTGGGTCAATTAAATGTCAGTTAACATTCAAATATTATCATCAATAGTTACTGCGAGTATTAAATGTGAAAGGAAATAGACATTT
>JAGTTH010000672.1:0-61859 GCA_022606485.1 Agraylea sexmaculata
AGACAAGATTCTATCAATTACGATTATTAATTCAAACAGAATCCTTAATATCTACTCATAATACATAAGTACTTACCTACACGTTTTTCATCTCAATTTGGCATACATAACATAATTTATTTTACAGTAGACCTTATGAACCAGGTATGTATATATACATATATATGCTCTTATATATACACTTCTCTCACTATATATATTATATATATATATATCCTTTTTTTAAACATTGCACCTGGAATTGTTTTTTAAACATAAACTGTTAAGAGAAATTAAAAATAAGATAAGTTCTAATATAAATGACAAAAAAAATATTTTTGATATATGCCTAGTGGAAATACCTTTTTTCTGATTTACAGAAGACCTTTAATATTTAATTTCTCTTAATAAATCAAGAAGAACCAAGAAAGAAATGTCATCTCCGTTGAAAAGAGACCTAATTTGACTACAAGAAATCTTTTTTAGCATATGAAACCTTGCTTCCTGTGGGATTGATGTATGATATATGTTTAATTTAAAAAGTAACATTTTTTAATAAAAAAGGATAAAATAATATCGACATGTCTGAACAATCCAAAAATAAATATAACATAAAATATCATATTCTTCAAAATAGAATGTTGTATTATAATTATATAATAGAGTGCGATAGCTTAGTTTTTTTAGTTTTTTAAGACAATTTTGATTTTTTTATATCTGATTTTCCATCAAAATGTAGCAAATTCACTTTGTTATGTCGTTGAAAGTTTGTTGGAAACAAGCGTTGAATCAGATTAACAACATCCATCAGACGAGTGAGGTGGAAGTGGTCGTAGGAGAGTACAGTAACCCTCTGGTGCCTTTGATGCTTGACTACCGAGTTATATTATACCAGATGGAAATTCACGATCCCATTTGGTATGCTCTTGCTTTCAAAAACCACGACTACTTTACGAGCTGGAGTAATTTTGGACCCCCAATCGCCCCAATGCCACTTATGAAAACCTATTACGGTGAAACCTACACACGTTCAGTAGTGCTAATACTCTTATTAGATTTACACCTCGAAGATATGTCACCTGGCTCTACATCTATAGCATCGAGTCACTAGTTTTCAGGGTAATATAATTATGTGCCTGTGTTCAAGTTTAAGGGGATCACAGCACTGAGTCTGGTGGAAGTATATAATTCTATCACCACCTTTGAAACATCTGCCAATCCAAACTACAATATTCTGAACAAAATTTTTGGCATTATGAAATTTGATCACGCATGTTTTCTTATATGAAGTTTTCCAATTGCCCTTGGTTTTTTTTTGTAATCAGTGAAATAAGGAAACACGCCCCCAGTGTATCGAAATTCTGGAGTGTGTTCCAAATTTCATTAGGAAGTGTCGACTCTACTAAACCATAAAGCTGTCGTAAAAGTATGATATGATACACGCAATCTTTGATGTTCACATACTGTCGTAGCAGGCGGCCTACGAGCTACGCCGACGCGTAGGTAATTGGAGATATCCGGATCTCTTTGAATATATTACAAGTTTTATGATCTTAGACACCAAATTTGCGAATATTTGAACGGATATGGCGTGGATTCGGAAAACCAACGCAATCATAAAGTTATGAAACGGAATGATAGGTCCACTTGTGGTTAGACGCTCGGCTTCTTATATGAAATGTCGAAATATGAAAACTCAATATTATATTCAGAAAATGATACAATAAAACGTCTTTATTCATAACCAATTTCTTTTTTACATTTAAATCAGCTACAATTTATTTATTGTCAGAGATTTTTAATATCACATAAAAAACGGTTAATACATTTTTATTACTATTGATTTGTTTTTTTAGACATAACAACCTGATTATTCATTGTCTGTTGATGATCTT
This sequence comes from Agraylea sexmaculata, assembly GCA_022606485.1. NCBI lineage: Eukaryota > Metazoa > Arthropoda > Insecta > Trichoptera > Hydroptilidae > Agraylea > Agraylea sexmaculata. The sequence continues at coordinate 1,875 of JAGTTH010000672.1, forward strand.
AACTATTACTAGTTACACAGGTCGTCGCCAGAGTAGCTCTGCCCAAATTAATCGCCTCAGTATATTATTTTACAATCAATAAAATCAGAATAAACCTGGATTCCAATTATAATAACTACCAATGATGTATTTTTAACTAACTACATATAATAAACAAACTATTAGTCGAATCGTGTGTTGTAATATTATCATACTAGTATAATTTGATAAATATTTGGCACTTTAATGTGTTTGTCGATAGAACAGTGTGTGATGTCAAAATGAAATGAGTGTGTTAAAGGTAGTCAATGCAAACACTTGATAGATGCCTACATACATACGAGTAGGCCTAGGGGTGGCAATCTTTAGGGTCTTAGATATTCAGGGATGTATTTGTTCACACAGTCAGGGGTTGCGTATTAAGTACATTATAATAGGCACCCGCATCTTAGTAAAATTGATACCTACTCGTCTAACAATTAAGTTTGTTTGAAGCTTGACACATTACTCACCTCTCTTACAGCTTTCCTCTTATTATCCGCCCAAAATGAGAAACTACTCGTAATTCGATCAACTCGAACTACCTATGTTAAAATTCCATTTATATAGTCTAAATCTGTTTTTTTACATCAACATACTATATAAGTATTTTATATATAAAGATATACAAATAGATTGTAGTAATAATGAATGAAATTTATTTAATAATTTCCTCGCTTTGTTCACATTTGTCACTATTGATTGCATTTTAATATTCTTTGGTTATGTAATTTATCAATAATTATATGGCTTATTTGGGCATATTAAAATAATTTACCGTACAAAACAGACGATGCTTATGATAAAGAATACATTAGGTATAGTAATTTTGAAAATTAAATATTGATAAACAGGAAAAGCAACATTAAAAATCATTATTTGTTAATAATGATAATGAACGGTGTACCGTTTCTAGATATTTTAACGGTCATTATTTACTACGGACTGCGGACTACGGACTACGGACTACGGACTACGGACTACGGACTACGGACTACGGACTACGGACTACGGACTACGGACTACGGACTACGGACTACGGACTACGGACTACGGACTGCGGACTGCGGACTACGGACAACGGACTACGGACTACATATTATATTATCGATTAAATATGTTGACTGCGTAAATAAAGTTTTATTAGATATTTTGGTCGTATTAATTTAATTTAAATATTATGGTTTAATATTAATATAGTTAATATAGAGATATTTTTTTCATGAAGATTGTAATGAAAATAGATTGTATAGAGTAGTGTAATGGTTGAAAATTATATAATTTAGCCAAATTCCCATAAAATGAGCGCCGTTCGAACGACCACCATTTACAGCTGTGGGGACGAATTCTGTCTAGCATTCTGGCCTGTATACTCGAGACAGCTTTGGTTTACTCCGTTTCAGTAAAAATAAACATAAGTTATTCGTCTACTTGTCCAGAGCTGGAGGTTTCGTCAAAACTTTATAAATTGGTTGTATGTAAATCAATCAGGTTTTGTGGGCGGAATGAGGACGAGTTAAATTAGCCATAAACGAATCACTTTGGAATCTTTAAAGATCTGAGAGAAGTAGCTATAAACACACAATCCAAACAGAACCCAAATATTCGATGGTTAAATAATCGTAACAATTAACGGACTAGAAATCGACCAGATAATGAGAACACTGGGATGGGAATGAAACCTTACTACTGATTTTACTCGAGGGGCTTTACAGCCAATATACCCATTGCAACAAATTGCCAACTAAGCTTGGGTACATACAGACATCTTATATTCACATATTGTACAATATTAATTAAATTGATATTTTATGGTTAATCTATGAGAACCGTCTATTGAATGTTCTTAATATGTGAGACTACGAATACAATTAATTATTCAATATTTAGACTAAGCTTGTTGATTATTTTTAGCATACTTATGAGTAAATGAATTTTTTTATTATTATTAAGAGAAAACAATCGTCTGGTACATCAGAGAACCAAAATTTCTGATGGAGTTTTCTGGGTTTTTTTTGACACAACAACGTGCTAATTATTTGTCGGTGATCTAAACTCTCTTACTAGTTACACAGGTCACCGACAGAGCGGCTCTGCCCGACTTAAAATAAATAATCGCCTCAGTATTTACCTTACAATCCAGGAAATCAGAGTAAACCTGGATCAAGACGATCGATCGGGATTTTATTAATATTATTCCCGATCTCCCAGTCGTAATAACCGATCAAAAAAATAAAAAAACATGACTTGAGGGGGATTTGAACCCATGAGCACAATATTTGTAGCCACGTGTCGTATCCCCTGAGCTATATCGCTGGTATATGACCATGCATTTATAAATTTAGTTGATTTTATAAATAACTGTGCATAAATTAATTTCAAAATCATTTTTATAAAAAGGTTAATTTATATTGTATTAATCTGTATACTTTTCGATCACACCTCATATAATAATTAATACAGATTTCACACATTTCATATCGGTTGAACATATTTTAACCACATAATGCCTCACAGAAACCTACAATAAGCTTTGCTGCTCGTGCCAGAATAATATTAATATTTGAACTCCTATACTCGAATATACATAATATGTATTTGCCCTCTGTGAAACTCCTTGATTAATCAATGCTAGTATTTTATATGGGTAAATAGACTCAACTTGAAAAAAAATGTTTTGTATCTGATTAATACATAAAAACAATAAAAATCTAAGGATAAAGTATAGTATTTTTATAAATAAAGGATGCATGTTCACTTTACCTATAAAATCAATGTATTCTGTTTTACAATTATTGATTTCTGGATGAATATCATATAAATTTAAATACCATGGTTATCTATACTTTTTAGTTGTTTTACGGGGGAAAACCAGTTTAATATTTAAAATAAAGAATGATTACAGTATCTATATAATATAATTCAATCACTTAATCAGGTACATACATAAAATACAATCTTATTAATGTATACTTAAGTATAGAAAAGTTAGACTTTGTTTAATAAAAACATGAAATAGCAATTTTTAACTTCAAGTATGTATTTAATTTGGTTAAACCCTTATATATTACATTTAATCTATATTTTCACATTTAAATGCTCCTTTTCAAAGATTTTAATATATGTATACATTCGTAATTGTAACTTTTAATGATTTCTCCAATATCTCTTACAATTACTTATTTAATCAAAAAAACATGTTTACTCAAAATATAACAAAGCCAAGGGTAACAAAATAAATATCTTTCTTTGAGATATCAAAAAAGTTTTTTAATTATAATTTGAATTATTAAATAACCTTTTAATTAAATAGCAAACTCGTTTGCCAGAACAAAGCTCATTTATCAAAATGGAAGGCCTATTCGTATTGGTAAATTAAAGAGAAAACTTGTTGGTTTTACGACAAGCTAAAATTAATTTCTCCGCACTTCTACGACATGTCAAAAGATGTAATAATCGAATAAAATTTTCATAAAGGGGATGTTGTCGTAGCAATTCAAACAATTCTTATGACACACCTGTATGAAAAGCAAAATAAGATATAAAAAATAGAATCCATAATAAAATTCTTATAAATACGTCAAAGGGTTGCCTATTTGTGCAAAAAGCTTTCCAAGTAGTTTTTTCGTTACTCTGAAATAAATCCGTATTAAAGATTTTCCATTAAATGTGCGCGTTATAAATCAGCGTTATTTTAAAACTGGTCTCTAAATCGCTCGCCTGTTTGTATTCGAGGCGAGTTTCTTCGACACTAATCAGTATTTATGTGTACAAAACATTATATGGAGAACCTTTCTACACTGCTTTTACAACATTACCTACTACAGATTTATCACATAGTTTGATGTATACTTCAGCTTACACTGCCGACTTGTATTGAAAAGGCTATTAGTATAATTAAGGATTCCATTATGTCGAGTAATGTACATCTAAGTCTATCGTCGCATCGGTATTTAGTTCCAGTCTAGTTTACAATGCAATTCACATTCTAATTACAGATTCGATTACTTACTACTTGGTCATTATAAAAAAAAAACTTTATTAATTATTAGTATTCAAGCCTTAATGATATATGCACAAATGCGTATTTATTTAAATACAATTTCTTTATTACATAAGAGCGAATCAATACAGTGATTGATAATGCAATACATCTCACAATATTTATTTAAATAAATAAAGCACACAAACCCATATACATATGAATGAAGATATCAATAAAAATATTGCTTTTGAATTATATTATTATTTTTATATTTAGATCAAATTTATTAAATTCTCAACAATTTTTCTAACAAGTAAAGTTTCTAATATGATTATGACGTGTAATTCCATTAAAAAAGGTTTCATAATACTTAATTATTGAAGAATAATATTAAAAAAATATACATATACCTCCCTTTCTCAATACATTTACACTGCATCGGGTATAATTAAAACAGTTCTCAAATAATGGGAGATCGGCAATAATATTAATAAAATCCCGATCAATCCTCTTGAAGTTTACTCTGATTTCCTGTATTGTAAGGTATAAGGTAAATACTGATTATTAAGTCGGTAACCTGTGTAACTAGTAATAGTTAAGATCACCGACAAACAATTAACCCGTTGTTGTGTATAAAAAACCCTCTCAAAAAAGAGAATCAGAAATGTAGGTTCTCTGGTATTCCAGACGACTGTTTTCTCTTAATAATAATAACAAAAAAAACATTAAATCAACTTATATCCAATTTAGTTATGTATGCATAAATATTTTATAAACACTTTTATTATTAAAATATTGTGTATGTATGTTGTGTGTAAAAATTAATTATTAAATATGTACCTACATAACATCTTTATTTTACTTGGTTATTGTATATACAAAATATAATATATAAATAATAATTTAAGCCATGTTTGTACATTTTCATAATTTATTACGTACATGGTAATAATAGAATAACATCACTAATGAAATACAACGTCACGTAGGCTGTTTTATCAATTTGGTTTGTCTCGCACGAACAAATCTTCGACCGTGCGGTTTCATTACTAATTGTATTTGTATATCTTCTGTTAAATCACTACCTTTGATAATTCATCCCGAAATATGGCAGATGCTCATTAGTGAAATTTTAATTTGTGGTTGTGCAAATTGAAAATTTTACATTAAACGTCTTCATTGGCGCTGAACATATTTTATCAAAAGCTTACCTATTTTGTATAAAATTTAATAAATAATTACTTCATAATAAACATTCTGTTTTTAGTGTATAAAACATGCTTATGCAAATAAAATAAAATAATTACAAGAATCATTAATTAAATATTAATATTATTGTTTGTCATCTTCAATATATAAATACGCTTAAGAAAATAGTATAAATAAATAGCCCGGTAATTAAGGGTGGTAATGCCTTTTTCTGCTCATTTTCACCACTTGTCTGTGTAGCTTAATTCTATTCGACGTTGATGGTTCAGGAAATTGGAACACTCGTTAGGTAATTACATTTTCACAATTTATTGTGTATATCATTAACAATAAAAATAGCCATGTTATTTTATCTCTTAGTTAATGTAGTCCAATAAAAGTTGAATTTAAATCAATTTAATATGTGTAAATACAAATCTATTGGATTCATCCTTTCATATGACTGTCAAGCTCTATTCATCAAATCAAATTGAAAACGATAAAATATTTCAATAATAATTTTCTGTTTAATTCACTCTACGTTCAGATTTTACAATTTATTAATAAATAATTTGAAAACGTAACAATTAAAATACATAGTTCACATTTATCACTCATTTCAAATTTCAGTCTATCCAAAAATTATTTTATATATATTTAACTGTATTGTTTTATTTGTATATTTCTCATTAACTAATTGTATTTTTTTACAATCCCGTGAGTTGACTTACCCGAATATTACTGGAGTTATCCATGATTAGTAAATTTGTAATAGCTTAAATAAATGACCTGATAAATACATCACGTAGCTTAGAGTAAGTGATGTTATTAATATAGATATCGTTATTTTAAAATTAATATTACAATAATTAATTACAGATTATGGTTGTTGGACTTATCATTTCTGTATCATTTTTTTAAACTACATTATATAAGAATGATCATATAATACATGGGAAAAAATCTTGTAAGAGTGATGACGTCATTTACTATGTAAGTAAATATTTACGAAGCATGGAAAAACCCGCGCTTAGTTTTTGTATGGTCTGGTTCCTAATAATTTGTTTAACTATCAACAATGTGTAATAATAATCCAAATATTAAAACAGACACGTGTGGATAATTGTCTTATAATCGGTCCTAATTTTGCGAGCTTAATAATAAATATTATGAATTATGAATAATATACAGAACTATCAAATAATTCCTAATTATATTTCGGGTTCAATTTGCGCTGACAATGAAAGACTTATATGTGAGAAAGATTATGGCGTTATTGGATCGAAAGAAAGAGTGGAACTCACAGGAAAGCAATAGACCACGATTCTGGAAAATCAAACTTAGCAAAGGAGGATGAAGGAGAAGGAAAAAGCAATTAGAGCCGATACGAGAGTCGAATAAAACAACACACATCGGACTTATACTACCTCAGGGAATACATGATCCCGGGAAGACGACCATTCAATATTATACTGTCTGCTGTGATATTTCCAGGCTCACAAATACCAGGATATTGTATCACTGTACAGGTTTCATTTGATGAATCAATGCATGAGGCTATACTGTAGAAATTCTCTCATCCACTTTCATCTCTTGCTAGAGATTCAGTTTTTCAATTGGCTGTGATCGTGGAACAATTTATGTTTGTTGTGATTCATTATACTCAATAATTATAAAAATATTATTCTCAGGGCGAATTGGGAAGCTACTTTTAAATCTTATTTTTAATTGAACTTAACATATTTTTATGGCTTTCATAAAAAAATGTTCAAGGATAACCATATTCGATGCGTGATATTAGTGACACTATACTGAAGACAACACAGAATTACAGTGAATAGTGTAACTTCTTAGTATCATATGTTATGCATAGTGCTTCTTTATTTTGAGTATATTTTATTTATATACGCCATACAATTGTTATTTCATGATATACATTCTAATGATTATCATTCAATACCCGGGAATCCTATGGCTTATAATATGAGATGATAATAATACTCAGTATGGAATATGTAGAGCAAATTTAAATCACCTTATAAACAACAACTCAAAACTCTAACACTTTTAAAAATAATGATTTAAAATTGAAAAATGTAACTAATAGATATGAACAATTAATTGAGGACTCGATAGATTACATGTAATATGATTATTTTTCCCTTAAAATATTTGAAGTGCAATTAAAAACATAAGTCTGAATCTCAAAATATCACATTATAACGGTCTTGTGGAAACATTAGTGTCTATAAAAACTTATTGTGTTTTTTTTTAATTTGTATTATTATAAGGGATAAAGTAACTTGGATATGAATAAAGATGAGGATATTACGCAGTATTTACTAAAAAATGCGGAATATCTACGCCATTATTTTACATAACGATAATACAAAAATAATACATTAATTATTTTTAGATAAAGAATAAGCCGATTGGATAACGTCTACGAACCCAATTCTGAATGTATTCTTGTATACTCTATACCAAATAGGTATTTTTATTGAATTGCCACTAGAATTAGAAGTAGCCGGCCATTAGGGTTTCAAACTGATTTATTAACGACAGCGAGTATTGTGTGGAACTGGTAGAATATATGGTGTTTTGTGAGAAGTGGACGAAGAGGTAATTATGAAGTTTTATGGTTTTGTTAGTATTAGGGTAATGCGCATAGAAATTGGCGTTGTAAAAAGGAGTATCCATTACTAGGAGTAAGAGAAGAGGTCCGCCATAAAGGGCAGGATGTGGCCACAAAAGGAAGATGGACTTCAAAGCCAGAACAATGTTCTTCCATACATAATACCTTCTCTTAATTACCAGACCACTCACTGCATTCAACTCCTCAATTAACATACGGATGATGACGTTGTCCTGTTTGACCACTGGACACAGCTACAAGCCAATTTCTGCTAATTAATTCAATCACTCTTCCAAATCTGATGAGTTTCAATCTCGTTGAATATACTAATCCCGAAATACATATCTATAAAGTTGCCATATCAAAATGTTATGCATGATTTTGTAACTTGTTGTGTTCATCATTCGGACATCAGCATTTATTATTTAAGGATAGGTACTTGCAGAATAATTTAACATTATGTATAATACACATAAATGTGCCCAGTCAAACGAATATTAAATTACTCTCTTTACTCACATGAGGAAACTGCCGGGAGGGAGATGAATGCCCCTATATGAATAAAGGGGATGCAATTATTTATTTTAATTATTTTATTTTATTTTACATATAAATACATACAATATTACTTCAGCATTCTGCAGTACCACTACAGCATTACGGGGGATCCCAAGTCGCCGTGATGAAAGTGCAGCACTCGTCAGTTGGAAAAATTATAAATTATATATTTTGTTACATGTTTTTTAGAACGAAACAGATTCATATGGAGAAAAAGTAATTTAATTTGCGTTCAATTCCGCACATCTATGATAAGACGGGTAAATTGTATATTATATCTTCATACGTTTCTAACAGCTTAAAATCTTTATGAAAATACATTTTTGGTGACTTGGGATCCCCCGTAATGCTCTATTGGTACTGCAATATGGTATAATAATCTATATTTTTATATGTAAAATATGTAAAACAAAAATAAATTATTTCCTAATTTAAATAAAACTAATAAGTAACTTGCCACTAAACAAAGTATGGGCGCTTTCAAATACTAATTACACTATATGAATAATTTTTATATAATATTGTCTATATGCGCTCAGACTGTCTATGGTAATAAATAAGATATATCTAGTACCTAAATAAGATATTTATTTTAATAAAATTAAATGTATACCTTGTGAGCCGCCTTGTGGCCCAGTAGTTGGTGTAACGGATTCGTGAATGAGACTATTATTAGTAGGCATTGACTGGAGTCACTTGGTAGATCTAGAAGATCTGAAGGACTCATTGCTGTGCGGTGGCCTGGGAAACAATCTCTACTATATTCTCCCGTAAAGGCCAAGGTGGTCTGTCCAACCCCTTTCAGAGGGGTTGGACAGACCACCTTGGCCTTCAATAGAGAAGGTGTCACGGTATTTATTTATTTAAATATATACCTACAATGTAACATTAAAACTAGTTGAGTGATCGTTTAATTGAATATAAATTTTACAAATTTTATAAATAAATTTATTTCCAATTAAAAAACTCGTCACCCAATAGAAAAAATCACATTTTCTATTTTATCGTTTATTATTTAAAAATTGAACTATTCAATTTGATAATTTTGATAGGTGAATAATAATCATTCGTTAATACATTCTTGAAAAAATATTTATTGTAGCCCGCGAGGGATAGTTTGCACGAAAATGATATTATTTGTGTGGGTGGAAGGGCAAAATAAATTCAATTTCACGATCTCTAGTAGAATAGACCTCAATGTTTGTCGATGGTTGGAGCTTAAATAAAAAAGAATCCTCGAGTCTCTTGGGTGTTTTCTCGGTCGCCTGCTTCTAATATCTGGGATTAAAAACGACGGATTTAGTTCCCAGGACGTGTATTCCAATCTGTGCCGCCATTCTCGACATGCACTCTTCCACCCTGTCGACTTTCAATTCTCCAAGAATATATAATCCATTAGTCTTCGAAAGTGTCTTCGGGCGTTGAAGGCCGCAAAGGAATTTCAATTCTAGTCTTAGTTAAATTTGATGCCGTCGTTGTCGTTACTGTAGGCGTTCCAGGCATATTTCGATAATCGCTTTCCTCCTTAAAACTAGAGGTTTTTACCATCAAAGTGATTCTCTCGTATCTGTTAAAAAGATACGCGTTGTTCTATTTACTACTGCAAGGCTTTGCCTGAAATGCAAATACAGTGGTTCCTCGACATACGAGTTTAATTCGTTTCGCAACTTTGCTCGTAACTCGAAAAACTCGTAGCTCCCATACAAACTTACAATTCTTTTTGCTTTTTGCTTTCACGCTTTTTGGGCGTTCCAGCGCCCAAAAAGCGTGATAGCTCATGGGATAAGACGCGTGGCTACAAACACTGTGGTCATGGGTTCGAATCCCACTCAAGTCAAGAATTTTTAAATCGATTTGATCGGTTATTACGACTGGGAGATCGGGAATAATATTAATAACATTGCGATCGATCGTCTTGATCAAGGTTTACTCTGATTTCATATGATCATATGATATGATTATTAAGTCCTAGCATAATTTTTTTTTATCGTACCATATGTTTTTGAATTTAAAAAATGTATTTAAAATTGACAAATATGTATTGTACAAAACCAAAGCAAGAATATAAAGAAATAAATTAGATTTAAATTACTGTTACTTTCCCTTAATTTTTGGTCAATGCTTTTCTCTTCACCGATATTTGCCTTTTTCGCTAACCTTTTCTCGCTAACTTCTCATAATTAACAAAATCGCGTTTCAAATGATATCATGACACATAGTAGTCATGTAAATTCTGAAATAGTTTTGCAGATTAATATGATTATAATATGTATAACATAGTCAGATAGAATCTGTTTGTCCTTGCGGGCGCTCAGTCACTTTAGCAAATCCCTTTCGGTAAATATTTTCACCAGGCAATATATATACAAGAAACTATCTGGGGATGCATTTTGCTTCATCGAAGGCTTTACTAGTGGGTGGTGGTGTGTCTACTTCATCGGTCATGTTGTGGCTCTAAGACGCCCCAAGCTTTATTGAAAAGTTTTACTGGAGACCACAAGAAACCCTATACTCTGATCCCATCACAATTTTACCTACTCCTGCTGGATATTCAATCCTTTCATATAAATCGATCAATAATAATAAAAACGTTCATAAAATTGATCATTTTAATAACATACATTCACAATTATTAAAATTTCGACATTAATTTTAACTCCACTGGATCCATTGTTATATGAATATTTATTCAATTATTAAGAATTCACCTTTGTTTTATATTTTTTTTATTAAATATAATTTTTCAATAATAAGTGTGAGATTAAGCCAAAAAGCATGATCTTTCTACTTATGTTGACATGAGGATCATTATTTTGATACTTAATCATATAAAAATAATATGTGAGAAAAACCCACATGAAAGATGCACTTATTAACAATAAATAAATATATTTAATTATGGAATTCCACCCAGACGTCAACAATATCAACAATAAATTTAATCTAGTGCATATTTTACTTGGTAATTTATTCAAAATATAAATTAACCATACTTTGCTGAAAATATAATTAGTTTTCCCAACCAAAATTTATAATATTCATACATATCAATAAAATATATTTTAAAAAAAAATCTTGATTGATCATTTAGTTTCAGCAGTATTAACTTTAAAATGTTATAATTTATTACAAATAATATCCTTAATGTATTGATGGTGAATGATCGTCCATTGAGACTGTCGCCTTAGTACTATGATTGATTACCCAAGATTCTTGTATGGCCGTCATCTGTGTCTGTAATAGATCTATATCAGATCAGTAAGCAATGTCGGTAACAGATTTACCATTTCGATGAAATAACCTCCTATCAGACTGTAGTATCGGGAGTAAATCGCACCTGCCCACCATTAACGCCGTCCAAGGGGACAAATTTCTCACAAATTGTTTCCCTTAACCGAAGACAAATTCGATGTCACTACGAATTTTCTCTTTCATGTGTCATCGTATTTACATGATCATCATAAAAAAATCTAGTAAATATATCAATATTGTAGATCATAAAGACCGTTCGTATACTAGTGTAATAAATATCTCATAATTGTAGGTATTATCACAGTGGATGGTTAATGAAGATTGATGAGTTTATAGTAATATGATTAATCAATTCCGAGTGTACTTCTTAGCTTAGTGCTTAAGACTTTCATTGAGACCCTTGAGACATTTTTAACTGTCTCTACTAATCGCCAAATTAATGATTCTCTTTGTAAAAAGTACCTTAATGTGAAATTAATCAAGTTAGAAAAGACTCGATTCTTAAAACAAATTAAATATTATTTATCGTTTAATTATAAACAGCCATTTATTAGATTGAAAAATGGCTTCTATTTATATATCGTAATGAAATCTTCCATTACAGCCAAGGCATAATATTAATAACTAGGGTAATTTTAATTGAAATTTTCAATTTGTTAATGTTTTTTTATGTTCTGCCTGGTTTTTTAATAGGACGTTTATCTTTGAGTTTTGATTTTATTTTTGCTTTAAAGTGTTTTTTTTATCGATAAGAAGAAATTTTTGATTTTAAAAATGAAGTATGAAAATGTAATGCATTATCAAATTAAATACATCTAACAATATTATGAAATTATTTAATATTTTTAATGCTCTGTTTTGTTTTTAATACGAAGATAATACGTTGTTTGTTTTTTCATTCGAAAGAAGTTTTAATTTTTTTATTAAAATTATTAATAAAATAATATAACGTGGTTTTCATATGATGACAACACTCATCACAATATTTAAAAAGCGAGTCTCCCGATAAATACTTTTTTTGAGAATTTTCATTTATTATGCATTATTAAATATCTCTAAAATTATTTTGAAATAAATTTAATAATATTATCATTAAAATACCCGTTTCGAGATTTTAGATATGTATTAATTATGATTAAATATTTAAATTGAATTATTTATACACCTGGCAACACTTGTCTGTCATGTCAAAAAATTTGAAGTGTATATATAAAATTTTACAGATTACGATTAACTACCTTCTATTGACAGAGACATGAAACGTGTTATAGATAATGGATGAATCTACATTAGTTGCCGGTCAGATAGTAATAATTTACTATTTCAAAAATGTCCAATTATATAGTTTAAACAATCATTGAAAATGAACATTTTTTGAAGTTTCATACAATTACGAACAATACGGACAGCAAACATATTTCAAACGAAAGTATACGATATCTCGAAGGTATTCGATACATATTAGGGGCTATTTTCGCATATCTTCATTAATCAACAAATTTTAATGCAGTCTCACTACCAAATATTCTATTCCATTTTGAATATATGGCTCAGTTCCATAAAGACTTAAGAGCATACGGAATTTTAATGCTTGTACCCTGATATATTAAGGACTATTTTTCTGTATATAGCGACTCTGTATACGCTGAGGATATTTGAAAGATTGATCTGTACAGACATACAGACATACAGACATATAACATACACACAGTTAGACAATTATATATATTAATAATGATCATCAATTAATAAAACCTCACATTAAGGCTTCCGAAAGGAAAACAGATGCGTCTTAGTAATTTTAACACATTGTAGGCAGTGGTCGCATTATTGGGATGACAGGTGTGTCTTATATTTAACTATTATTACATTAATTATACTTATGTGTGTATATTATTAAAGTGCTACCTGTATTAATTAATTTCCTTTGACGTCTTTTGGCTTATTCCACAATACATGCCGTATAATATATTGTACCTTTATTACACTCTAACCACATAATGTCTTAGATTTGGAAATGTGATATTTTATTACAATATAAAATATGTACTCAGATTTATTAAGCCATTATATATATATTTTTTTTTTTTTGTAAAATCTGACCAAACGACATCGACAGCTAGGTTTAACAAAGTCACTAAAATATTTTCAAAATGTTCATCAGCTTTAGCAATATTAAATCAGCTTTCAGATATTTTATATTTTTTTTACCCTGTAATATTTCTGAACGGTTCGCTTATTTCAGTAAACAATCGACGGGATTTTGTTCAGGCCAGGTTATTTTGACACGTCCACGTCCGAACGAAACAGACGTGAACCAATTAAAACAGTATTTGTACCAAAACTTCTGCATTATTATTTACGTATTTTGGGTCAATTTAATATTGAATGAAAGGTTTCATTAATAATGTATTTACTTTAGCGATAATTTTAATATTGTATGAAATATGCCTTACTCGTACATTGTAATTATTAAAACATTACGTTGAATTGTATAGGCACGTGTAAAAGTGTCATCTATCCTAACTATACTTTTAGAGATTACTAAATAGTGGAGTATTAATTAATATAAAATTAACCGTCTACTGAATACTACAATAAATTAAAATGAAATATATCTTAAGCCGCGAGCGGGCAACTTATTTTTCGAACATTTTTTATAAAAATATATGAATATCAAAAGCTAAAATCAAATATATGTATAACAAGAATAATTTTTAAATTGATTTTTTCAATTATGTATTATTAATCTGCACTTATAAATCCAATAGATTGAGAGATTAGATTTGAATTTTTGTTTAATTTTAAAAAATACCACAGTTAGTGTGATAATTGTATTTTATATATTTTATTATAAATATTCATGTTCCTTCATAATTCCACACTTGTCATTTTATAATTATTAGGAGAACACTTTATGTAATGAATTTTTATAGTAGTTTTATTTCATATACCTAGGTATACAATTCATATCTTTTAAACTATAATTGACAAATTGTCGGGTAAAACTCCAGTAGTCAGTAATTAAAGAAAATTGTTTCAAATTATAATAACCTCATATACGTAAAAACGCTATGAATCACAAAATTAATTGGTCTGAAAATGTACCTGATACCTGAAAATTAGGTTATGATTATAATAAGTGTGTGGTGTAAAAGTGGTTTGTGGACGATTCGGCATAAATGTGTGGGTCAAATAAATGGATGTGATTTGAAAGGACTGTAAGGTGATTAATTCAAACCATGTCTACCTTCAATGGACACTGATAAATATCCTAATTTAAATGAATAACAACCAAAATCCCCACTTTCACTTTCATATTCGACTAAAGCACACATCGAATATTATATTGCTTGTATACGGCGAACACGACCACTCAACTTGATGAAAACTGTATACAAATATAGAGAAACTCTTCGCTTTCTCTATATCCTTTTTATCTTTTATCCATAACGGGATTCGAACACTTCCTGAAACTTTTCTATATAGAATGGAACGGCTTTCACACGATAAGTACCAAACAAATCATTTTGGTTATCCCGTTGTTGTGTTTATTTGCAAAATGTATTAATAAACATTGAAAAAATTCCGGAAAGTTTCAGATATATAAAACACATGTCAATTGCATGAAGCTTTTTTCAGTTTTTTCGGTCGATCGCTTCCTATATAATTCTAAAATACTCCATTTCCAATACCAACACATTCAAATTAATTTTTTGTATTTTATAAAAAATTATGTGGTATAAATCACGCTTTTTGTATTAAATATATTATTTCATGTAACTGAACATGTTTTTTTTTAATTTCAGGTATACATCTTTACGATTATATTTAATTAAAAAACTGTAATCATAAATGGGTATGTACTTTTTTCAATATAAATTAAATTATCACAAAAATTAGTAAGTGTGTGATCAAACTGTGATATCACAAGACATAAATATTTTATACTGAAATTTCAACATTATTTCTTGACATTTTACTGTAATCTACGGGCCTTTCATTAACTATTTTTTTTTAAATAATTATTAGAAAATAAAGTATTGTTTCCTTATGTCATAAATAACGTAAATATGAACCCATTAACGATCAATACATTATTAATCCAATGAAGCATAAACGCACTAATACGTATGTTACATCACACGCGAGATGATTACTAATTAGGTCGTTAACTGGAACAATGATATCGAATAGCAAATTGATTGTGTGTTAATTGAAAGCATATAGATAATAATTTGATCTGTAGTTTAGGTACCAATATTTAAAAGTAACAAACGTATTTATTGTTTTAACCTTGTTCTTGTTAATATTAATATGTTTACCTTTACATGGGGAAAGCCGATGAAATATGACATTTGTATGGCAAATGGACACGTTGAAAGTGCACTTGGTGTCTAATTGGCGCAAAAACCACCAACAACAAAGTGAAACATAATAACAATGGTGGCGAAATTGCGTACCACCAAACGTAAATCAAACTAACTGCTGTTTCCCAAAAACAGAGCATTCGAACTTTTTTCATCTGGTGATAAAAATATTGGTGAATTCCCATCCATTGTTCGAAATATGGAGGATGGAAGTAACGATGGTTTGGGAGATATTTGGAATAGTTGAATTAAAAATACGCTCCTCTTCTGGCTGAAGGACTTTGAAATATTGTCATCTATTCAGTTTTCCAAAAACTATTTATTCACAATCGGTACTAGTATATATTTTTATGAGCTTGTTTAATAAATTGTTCATGAAACTTTTGGTGGAAAAGTCATCTTAAATATATCGTCTGAATTAGTATAATCGTTTGTTTAAGAAGAAATGCTGACCGTATAAATATATATTTTTTAATTTAAAATAATAAATAGGGTGACGTCTATAGTTATTGGCAAGTGTACAGTAATTGGCCATTTGATTTTTATATTGAAAAAATGACAATGAAGTAGACGATTTTAATTTCGATGAGATTAATTTACTAAATTTTAATTTATTTACTGTGGCCAATTACTGTAACCCTACTGGCCAATAAATATGAAAAAGTGGCCAATAACTATTACTTTTTACTTTTTTTGGTTTTGATAGCATAACTTTTTTGTTGTTTACTTTATTTAAATATTGTCTATAAGAAAAACATTTTAATTTTATTAATCACTACATTACAGTTGTGACTGAAATTTAAAATGGACTATATGAGAGTTGAATAAGTGAAATTCCTTAACCGAACAATAACTATAGACGTCATCCTACAATTATGCATATAAAAGGATGGCTTGCGATCGAATCCAACACGAAAAATATACTGATCGGTCATTCCAATCAAAATTCAATTTAATTTCCTATATTATATACATATCTTACAATATATTTATTAAATATGAATTTTAAATTGATTTATAATACAATACATCTTAGCAATTAGACTTGTGTATAGATATACCTACCTATAAATCTGTTTACCTATAACTAACATGAGAATTTTCATTTGATATCCCATATTGTTATATATATAAAACGAATCTTTTGTGATTGAAGAGTTTATTATATGAAAATGATTATTTTTATTAAGAAATTGCCTCAATCTGGAAGTCTTATTATTGGGCTTAGAGATCAAAGTAACGAATTGAGTCGAGAGATGATATTTCATTTTAAGGCGTACTACCTAAAATACAATAAGACATTGTGCTTTTCAGTATCAATGAACATGTTAAATAAATAAATTAATTAAATATCGTGACGCCTTCCCTATTGACGGGAGACCCTTTATAAGGGGTTGGCCAGGCCACCTTGGCCTTTACGGGAGAATATAGTAGAGATGGTTTCCCAGGCCACCACACAGCAATGAGTACTTAAGATCTAGTTTGCTAAGCTAGATCTACTAAGTGACTCCGGTGCCGTGAATCGAACCCGGGAGTCTTCACTCACGAATCCGTTACACTAACCACTGGGCCACAAGGCGGCTCATTAAATAAATAATCCTACGTATTTTAAATCAAATATTAGAATAATTATTCATTTCAGCTTCGAGATGATATATATGTATTATGAAATGAACCCAAATTGAGTGGGGCATTATTCATTTGAAATTCGGTTGGTGCGTATGTATGATTTTGTTAGAATTGAATGTTTTCCGGCACGTGCAAAATATCGTGTAGATATTCCATGTTGGATACCTTAGAGCTTTCATTGAGGCATAAAATGTTGGGCACATGTATATTTATAATACGAGTAGTCCCTTGTACCCTTTGAACTCTCGTCTGCCACTATTTTCGGCATGTCCTGCCTGATTTAATTTACCCCTGAATTGCTCCCCTGTACTCTGATCCTTTGCTTACACATTCTTGACCACGCCAGATAGAATTATATACTATCAGGCCTTCCTACAATATTCAGCCCTTTTGTAAATCGAGACATCAGACGTATTATTCAATTAAAAACAACCCGTCCTCTTATATCAAATCACCAACTTACTTACATACATATTCTATAAATTCATTAAGTACATGAAAACATTTTTTTTAAATATATGAAATTGGATGATATGGTGTTAACCATTTAAAAAAGTCTATTATGATTGTAGGTTTAAGTAAAAGGAATTATTTGTTTTCCTTTGTGAAATGTTTACCTCCAATTTCTTTATTATGTATTGTTAAATGAGTGAATATTATGGTGCAGACATGTTTATTTGACTTTGATTTAATATAAACATTCAATATTAAAATATGATATTTTCATTTTTTTTAAATTAAATTTTACATATAATTACATATCACAAGTTGTCATGATGATAATGCAACACTTGTCAGTTCGAACATGAAAAAAGTGAAAAGAAAAGAAAAATCATTAAAAAAATTATCAATCAAATAAAAAACAAAAAAAGATGGAACAATGTAAAAAGGTTTAAAAAGATAGAGATCAAAATGTGTGCACGCTCTCCGTAAATATAGGGAGGGACAGATTGAACAGGTCATTATCTTTCCTCCTGACAGACATCTATAATATTACATCTTTATAAATAAGCTTTTCAGATAGAATATATATATATGTTATATATATATATATATATATATATATATATATATATATATAAGGTTATATACATATATACATAGTTTATTGGCTAAAACTGCAACTTATAAATGATTTTTTATAGATAGGTTTATATTTGTATATTAATCACCTATGAATAAACATAAATAAATCAGTACTAGTTTTTGTCTTTAAAATATCAACCGAAGAAGTCAAGACATTTTTGCGCAATCTACATTTATTATAATATTTTTTCTTAAATTAATATTTACGAGTGCCTAGAGAAAACGGTGTTATAAAAAGGCTAAAGGGGTGAAATGGTATAAAGCTAACGGACTTGAATGTGCAATCAGGTCTACGAGATTTGCATTTTATCTTATTCGAATCGCTTTATCACTACTGAAAGTCGTTAGTACAGATTTACGCTTTGGTTTCAACAGAAAAAGGTAACCGCAGGCAAAACCTGTATTTAGATGGCGAATTTACCACTTCCATTATGTGATTGAGAAAACTTTAACCAAATAATATATTTCGTATTAAATTAGACTCGGAACTTGGAAAGGCTGCTTTAATATTGTTTCGAGTGACAAACGAAATATGACATTTTGGAGGTTAATGAAATAACCAGAAACACCCTTCCAAACTTCGGCGAGAGAGGGATGTTGAATTAATAATTAAATAATTTTGGCCACCCCCCCAACCTTTGGTGAATCGAAGCACACTGACAAAGAAGTAAGATAAATCCACAGCTAAGGCGGCATTATTATAAAAGATCATATTAAAAAAGTTGGATGGTCCGATTGTTTAGCTTTGTTATTATATGGGTATAAAACTACCGGCCTTTCCTCATCACATCGCTCTTTGTTCGCTCGCTTGCTTCCATTATTATGCCTTAAATTAAATTTACCCCAATGGATGTATCTTCATATATTATTCTTCACGATTTTCTCATTTTTAGTGATTCTTAATTCGAATGAGGCTTCTTGCATAACGAGGCTTATTCAATCAAAAATTATATAAGGTATCGCATACTCGTATTTTATATACAACCAGTAAAGGTAATTATTAATATTTCTCGACATATTAGGTAGGCTTTTGTAATTCAATCATGATATATTATAGAACAATTTCTTTATTAAGTGTGAGTTAAAACATTCATTGATAATAAAATATATCTTAGGTGTACGCATGTACTATATAAATCTTTTTATCTATAACCAAGATGAGAATTTTTATTTAAATTTGACATGAGTAATATTATAATAATCATTTATAAAAAGTATCAAATATAAATATAAATTTAAAACATGACGACTAAGGAATCATAACAGCAATAAAAACAATATTAACAAAACAAAAAGAATAAGTACAACATACAATGTTTAAAAATTGTAAAACAGTTTGATTGGGTTAAATAATTCAATCACGATGCATTTATTAAAATATTCATATGATGCATAAGCATATTTTTAATGCAAATAATTATAATTATGAGTTAATTTTCAGTTTATTTTCACACCAATTTTGTGATAATTTGATGATGAAAATTATTACCTCTTTAAAAAGAATACACAACCTTTAACAATCAAGTGAGAATTAACTCAATAGTGATTGAAGACTTGGTCGGAAAAACAGTAGATATCCGAGAATTTTATATCCACGGATATTTTGTGTTATCGGTTACACCAATATCATTTACAAAAACTTTTGAAAAAGCGCACATTCAAATAAAATATCAAATTGAAACGTTTTCATGGGATGCACACAGTTTATGTACACCTTATATCTACGTAACTGTGAGAATATTTTGAGAGTTGTGGTTAAATTTAGTATGCCGGTGCATGACTTATGGATTACCATTCTCGAATTTGCATAGTGCATACAAATCAGTGAAGCTGAGCGTCGCGACGCCAACATATCTACAGCTTTCAAACGGAACTAACCTCACCGATGCTTTTATCATCCGATTGGGTGTTAATACTAAAATTATAATTTGAATATGCAAAAATGATAATCAGCAGATTTTTAAATAAATAGTAATATAGGTTTCTACATACTCGTACATATCTGGTGTATGTATCAAAAGTTTATACAATTGGTGTTGATACTTTGTATAATTAAAGTAAATAAACTAACCGACAATAATCAAAATTTAACTTATTAAAAGATCCGGGCTATTATTAAATTAAGTTATAATCATTAAATCTGGCGTTTATTGTATGGTGTCAATATTTCTAGCGAATGAGCTTTGGTTGTTGAGGTATTATGTTGTATACATACTAAAGCATACCCGTTACCTAATTTACATTTGAATACTCTATTTGAAGAAAACCTCTACCCCTAACCCTATTGTTATTATAATATTATATTTTATACTGTATAAGGGAACAGCTCAGCGCTTTTAAAATGTATGCAAAAGATAGCGAAAACTTATTATGGGGTTTCAAACTAACCTCGCTACACTTTGCTCGAAGTTTGTTGAAATTAGAAGAGTTACTAACTCGCACCTTTTTCATATGCAAGTAATTGGCATGATTATTGGCGTGGCTCAAAATTAAAATTTAAATATAATTTCCACACCTGCATTTTTATTATTACCTTTTATTATTTATTCAAACCTGACGTACATTTTATTTGAAATGTTCATCGCCAATTTAAATGTAATTAATATTTAAAAAAAAAAAATTTATAAAATTAATGTGTTGATTTTTTTCAAGCGGAATTTATAGCAGGCCACGTTTTTTTTGTGTCATATTTATTATTAATGGTCAAAATGAACATTTTCATATGACAAACCTATCAAACCATTGTTTTTTCAAAATAAAATTCCACGGTTTAATTGACCAATATAAAATTGAAAATAAATTTTAAATTTTTTAATGCCCGTGAATGATTAACTATTAAAATAACATCGTAAAAAATGATTAAATATTTTTAATACCTTTTAAGAGTTTTCGTAGTCTTTTCAGTAGTCCAGATGTGGACATTTTTAAGTGTATTAATGCATATAGATTTAAACACGCACACAGTCAAACAATGACCAAAGTCGCACCAACACATTGACAGAAACCCAACGGTATTTATTTAACAATACACTCACAAAGTTCCACATCTAGGCTAACGCCTCTATACATATACAACATGTCTTTTATTGATACTCAAATAGTTCAATGTAAGGAATGGTAAATTAAATGTAACACAACCACACCTTCATTAATGGTCCAAGTCGGCTAGTTAATCTTTTCAATTTTTAATTATTATTTTAAACAGTTTGAGAATCATTCGTATTTACTTATTGGGTGATTGACCGCCTGATTTGAATATGTAAACAAAGTACGGTACAGCGTAATTTCAACCAAAATTCACTTCGCACATTTCAAGCAATAACAATACCTTGTTGACGGATTTGAAATTGAACTTGAACTTGAAATAATGCGATGATATCATAAATTTGTTTTTATTATTCTCTAATGACAACATATATTCACTCATTAATAAAGCCGAAGATTTTCAAGCTGTCATATTATTAAAAAAAATTCTAAGGTCCGTTTTAGTATATTTTTTTAATAATCGCACTGAGATTACATAATGGCGAAAAAAATCATTTAGTTTCAAATGAAAACTAAATGATTGTTGTATACATACATATATATATATATACCTGCCATATTTATTTAGCCATAGCCATGATTATTTTGGATTTATAAGTATATGTATATAATGTATAACGGAGTGCTCTCGCTTGGTGTGGCTGTAATAGATTTGACGTTGAATACATTAGTCGAAATGTTAGTTGTGAGTCGATAACCCAAAGGTTGGATCGTTTAGGCCGTTCCTTTTTGTGCGACACTTGAACGAGGCGGTCGTAATGACACCACGACTGAATAATTCAAGTGGCGTGTTTTCTCACCTTCTAAAGCTTCCATGGACCGTTAAAGTGAGACGTGGTCATGCGTACACTACAAACAAAATTACGAATAATTATGCGACACCTCGTCTGCTCTTCAATACAGCGATTAACACCCAGTCTCTTATACTGAAACATACAAGCTTTCCCAAATTAAAAGCGTATAATATACATACATACATACTTAAATACTAACCTAACAAATTGCTTGAAAGCACAAACGAGCAAATTCATTGCTACCATCATTCAAAGTCCAAGAAACTGTCCAAGATGATGCGCAACATTGAACACTTCTATAGTAACATATTTATTATAATATTTTATTTGACCATTCGGATTTTAACGGAGAAATTTAATAACATTTATTAACAAAATAAAAATAAGGCATATATATTTGTCCATCCTTTGTCATCTAAAGTTTGTAATTTGTCACATATATCAAAATAGTATTTGTTATAAATCTAGATACATATTAATTTTGTATATTGTTTGATAAGTAAATAAAGGACTATCAAATAATAAAGTGATGTTATACATAACGGAAATATATGTACATAATAACCAGCGTTATAGCTCAGGGGATAAGACGAAGCAAATACTGTGGACATAGGTTCAAATTAATGGATTTGATCGGTTATTACGACTAGGAGATTAGGAATAATAAAACTAAGGTCACGATCGATGGTCTTGATCAAGGTTTACTCTGATTTCCTGGATTGTAGAGTATATATTGAGGCAATTATTATGTCGGTAACATGTGTAACTAGTAATAGTTAAGATCACAGACAGAAAATTAACAGGTTGTTGTGGCTAAAAAACTCTCCCAAAAAAGCTCCTCAGGGCGTAAATAAATTATACATAATATTATAGTTATTGTATATTCAATTTTATATTCATGGAACTTATAAAGTTGAATGTGGTCGAATCCCGAGGAGACAATTTCAAACATAATAAATTTATATTTCTAATATTAACAAGTTGTTAGATTGTTTAGTTTATATATGAAAATTCACATACAATTTAAAAAATGAAACACCGATATACAAATGTAATCAGTGCAGTGTCCATTACTGAAAAAATATATTTGTATCCCCTTACCCGAGTTTTTGTTACCATCATCAATATCAATTCAATTTTAACAATTTTTCATTCAAATTAAATATTTGTTTATATTATAAATTGAGTGATCGACAAGTACAAAATATTTAAATGGAAATAATAAAACTTTGTAAACGAGCAGATTTGCTGGGGGTAGAAAACTTTCAGCTACGAGAATCAAGGCGCATGTTTTGAATACCAATTAGTAATTATTGTCGAATGTAACATGTATGACTGAGAAATACAAATATAATTTTTAAAAAATGAAGAAAAAATAAAACAGTATTAGGAGTCAAAATCATGAAAACAATATTAATGGAAAAAATATATAAAATAAAATACATTAAGGAATATAAAGTGACAGATAAAGTGTTCATCATTACCTTAACAACATACTCGTATTATAATATATTCCCATACATTTGTTCTTTTAATTTATACGCTCGTAAAAGATTATTAATTCAAAGTAAAAAGTAGTTAATTGAATTATACAGTTAGTATATGCATTTCAGAGATATTAAATACAGTTTTATCAATTTTAATAATTTTGTTCTTTTCGATCGATATTAAATATTCAAATCAATGATGATAAAAAATATTATGTGCTGTGTGAAATTTAAAATTACTTGTTCACAAAACATTTTTTATAGCAGGAAATTTCAGTTTATTAATGATATTTTGGTATTTAACCACATAGCCTAAAGTAATTTTAATAAACTGAATAATATTTAATTCATTATAAAATGGATTTTTTCATTCTACATTCACATAAATACATGCATAAAAAATTGCCGCTGAACAAAAATATCCTTACCGTTAAGTACCTTATTATTTATTAGTCAGACTTTCGAAAATATCGCATATATTTTCTGACTTCATAAATCTCGCTAGAAGTTTGTCCACGTTCAATCAAAGAAATATACACCATTAATTTTTGCACTCGAAACTTTTAAATAGGGTTTTTCGCAAAAAGCCGACATTTTTCACTTAAAACTTCAACTGAGTATCGTTGAGAAGTTCACAAAGGATTTTACTCGTATAAAAATATACGTAGAGCAATTATTACTTCGACCAACTCACCGTCGCACTAACCTTGTTTATTGTCAGTTAATAAAGGAAAATAGACATTTTATATCTTCCAAAATATAATAAGACGGTATAACAAATAATGATTTAATTATGATTTTATTATTACCTTATTTTCTCTGTGTAATTGAAAGAGGTATTTTTTAACTGAATCGAAAGTACTTTTCTGATTCTCCAACAAGGGAAACTTACCCATAATGTCCCAATATAATAAGATTTTTGCAATAAAATTAAATTTGGAATTTGGGCTGTAATTAAAAGTGAAATGGTATTTTCGCAATTTTGTTTTGCTGACAAAGATAAAGGTTTATTGGACAGAGCACAATTATGCGATGTCAGCCAACCCCTCTGAAATCATATTGATTTATATCGGTCATTTGATATCGCCTTTCTTGTTTATAGCACACAAAATCGTTTTTTACCTTTCCTTCACATCTCATGTAATATATTTATATCGAATGCTACTTCTTCCCCATTCAGCATAAGAGAGATATAAGGATGTTTCATACTAATAAATTGGATATATTACATCAATTTCAGCATGATTTATTCGGAGCAATCACGCAACCGTCCAGAAAACTACTGTAAATCCCCAGCCTGTTGATTTATTATATTATTATATATGAATCATCAGATTTCTGACTAACAATTTGAATGAATATATGCTATTGATTTATATTTATTGATATTAAATCGATGTGAAAGTTAGAACGGGTCATCCATTATTTGGCAACGAACTTTTTAACACGGGTCGTGATTAATAGCATGTCCAAAACTTTATTTTTCGCAAAGGTGATAGTATCTCTGATGAGGAAGATGGCTTGACCTTAATCCTAAAATCCTAACACCGAAACGAACTCCTTGTCCTTATCGTCTGACAGTTTGGATACTTTAGCCGCATTCGAGCAGATCTGATTAGTTAAAGATACCCATTTACAATCAACGTGTACCTGATATTATTTAATTTAATAAATAAATATTGTGTGGTGATAGTTTCTAGGAAAAAGAATTAAAATGGAGTTAAATAAAGTTTTTAAGGCTTTGTATTTACAGGCGGAAAGTTATCACTTCCAAAGTTGTCACAGACACGATCCAACTTCCCATGTAAACATATAAATATTAAGTCAACACAATTTTTGCAATTCACCTGAAATCCCGACAGCTGAAATATTTATCCCTCCTCGGAATTCTGTCAACTTCCGTTTTTGGCGTCAACTCAAAACACACCTACATTTTGTATAATACATTTTCACCCTTTCATACAAAAACACTCATCAATATCTTCTATTGACGTGACATATTTTAGTAACCGACATCCTTTCATTATTCTACTGAAAAGAAAGTCTTGCTGTGTAACTATGAAATTACTGTGTTATATATTTATAGGGATCAGCTTGTGGTATATATTGTAAGACCCAACACGTACAGGATTTGTGAATGGAGCATTACATCTTATCAATGGTGAATGCTCTTATCAATGGGAATTATTTTTTCCCCACAATTACCAAGCACACACTCCCCGCTGGTTCTAATTTTAAGAATACATAGTGAATGAATGAGTTTACGGCAATAAATATTTATATATATATATATAAGTATAAATATATAAGTATATATATATATATATATATATATATATATATATATATATATATATATATATATATATAATTCAACATACTGCACGTAACTTAGTGAAATTATTTAAATATACATCGATGCCTAGGCTGATATATTCCATATAAAATGGTCCGGTTTGAAATCCATCAAGAGCAAAAAAGATGTGTCAAAGTGAGTTTCTAGAAAAGCAGGTCATTAGACTGGTAACTTTTTGAAGTAAGCCGTTTAAAATCAGCCTGAAAGCCTTCCGTTTCACACTTTGTTTACATTTCATTAACACTTCGAGTTTAAAGGTTGCGAAGTCTAAGTTATAAGTATTCCGATCATCAATTTAAATTAAAATGCACTTGTAGTGTTGACTAGACAATTTTACAAGCACTTTTTTAATATTTATTCATGAAAAATTGCAATCGGTAAACTGTGAAATTCAGCACAGCACGCTGGATTGAAATATACGTTGCTAATATTTTCAAGTGCTTCAATATCATGAATAACTTATAAGATAATATTAACCAAACCAGTAAACCATTCATCGTTCGAATGCAACTATCCTATTTTAGAATGAAATGTACGAATCTCAGTGTAAGATAAAAAATACTCGTATCTCTTAATATATGGGTTTCCATATCTTAAATTTTACTATACACGATTTTCTCTTCAAATGTGTGTCTTGGAACTGTGCTTAAAAAATTTTGGTTGGCGAAATGCTAAGCAATTTTCTTTATGGGTTCACGTCCAATTTGACTAAAAGATTTTCAAGATATAAGCGATTCAGGCATTATATCAATGTTCAAGAACACAAATGTAATAAGTCTACTATAAGAATGTTTGGGCATTTAATATTAAATTTTATGAGTATTTAAAACTGAAAATATTAATAACCTCGTTTCACCAATTACAGTTTACCATATGACGCAGGACTCGAACCTGCGTCATATGATCAAATATCGAAGGCTTTGTGAACATATTACCTTTATGCTATGGTCCATCGTTATGGACAATTTATACGCATAGCAAGAATTCATTTTAATAGATTCAATAAATTCAAAATAAATTGTAACGTTTCTTGGGTTGGCTTTTCCAATGATTTTTTACTAAGCATTTCCAAACATGAAATATTCTATATGAGTTCCTTTTCCAGGTCGACATCTTAGTAGGTAGGCACTCCATACATCCTTTTCAATATTTCGAGATATGAATGTGGGTGTATTATAGGATCAGCATTACTCTCCTCTCATTTTGAAGTACCATATTGAAGCGACCGCTACTTGAAAAGACTTTCGAGTTTTTCATTCCACGAAGATATCGACCCAATGACGTCACAACTCTTCTTGTCGTTTATCTCCAATTCAAGGTCGTCTATTACATAATATTTAATTATACAGACTTCGAAAAAAATATCAAGCCAACTGTGTATTACTAGGGTAATTTTAAATGAAATCGTCAATTGTTAATGGTTTTTTTCAAGATGTTCATATGAATACCACAGAACAATTGCAGATTTTTAATATGTGGCTCACTATCATTATGTCTTAAGAGCACACAGAATTTTAAAACTTGTACCCCAATGTAATAAGAACTATTTTTCCACATAACCTGCCCAAATGGTTAGGAGATCTGTTAATACAGACATACTATATACATACTCCTTAAATAATTATAGATATTTTATTAGGTACAATGATCCCATAATTAAAACCTTCTTCATGAAATATTATATAGTATACGAGTTGACCCGACAGACTTTGTCCTGTACAAACGTCCTCAATTCGAAAATTACAAACTTTTTTGAATAAGCTGTAACAATCTGGACCATTTTGATGAAAATTATAAAAATGTTATCTCAATATCTAACGTGATTAAATGTAAATTTATCAAAATTAGACCAATGGATAGTCTGTAAGTATGTGTATACAAGGATGTCCAGGAACGTTAACCAATAATAAACGCAAAAAAGCATTCGCGTTGCTTAGGATGAACTGTAAAGTATTTGTCAAATATGTATATGTCTTATAGCGCCGTCTGAAGGATCCAATGTAAAACATTCCAAAATCAACAACTACTTATAAACCATTCTTGAATCCCCTTGAACACACACAAAATAATTCATTAAAATCGGTCCAGCCGTTTAGGTGGAATTGAGTGACAAACACACGCAAGAAATATACATATATATAAATATATACCTAAAGTTAATAAGGTAATAATTTATACAAACGTCTGTTTTATTATCCAAACAGCATAACATATGGCCATAATATTGCGTTATAAAATGTCCGACCACAAAATGTCCTCGTCAAAATTGCGGCTTCGTTGGTTCAAATTACCGGGACGAAACAATTTTTCGGTCGATCCAACAGTTCATGACTGTTTGCATTGTACGAGGTACTGAAGCGTTTTGTACGCATAATGAGCACAACCTGCTGAATTTGTATCCTGACATGTACACGACCTTTGACACCACAATAGAGATTATAGTGATTTATATCTAGAGTATGCTTCAACCTAATTAAATAACAACCTAGAATCTTATAAGATATACCTATTTGATCATTACTTATTTAAATTTTCGAAATGATTGATGTGTCAAATGTTTAATATTTCAGTGGTTGTGACGTCTATTTGAATAGTTGGCGCGGGTTGTGACGGAAATGTGGTTTATAATCATATGGAAATTGGACTGTCCGCATTCAAAAGTCAGCTGCGATTATATGGAGGACTGACTTTAAGATTTACACTTGAAAGGATAATGACAGCCAACTAAATTTAATATTCGATATTTTAACACGTACTTTTTTAATTTACAATTTTTTTATTAAATATAATTTTCATACAATGTTTTGATACATTATGATTAGATGTTACAATATTAAGTTTATAGACTTAGTCTTTTACTTATTTTAAAACGGAGTACAACCAGTTGATATCTAAAATAATTAATAAGTCAAAACATAATTTATGGGAAAAATACATAACATAATAAACAATAATAATAATTATAAAATAAAATTATAGTTACAAAAACATTTACTTAATACTATATGAATAAAACAAAAATATTGTGAAAACCGAATATAGTTAAATCATTAATGACTGTGGAGACAGACAAAATCAAATTTGTTAAAGAATGTTTATGAATTGTCTCTCAAACATCAGTGGTAATTTAAAGTTTCGCTTATTTGAATTTATATTAAGGAGTTAGTGGAGAAGTTAACCATTTTGTTATAGTTAACACGTCATCCTGTGTTAAGTTACCGTAGTTATTTTGACAGCGTTTATTTTTAACACATTTAAATACTAGTCATCTTATTAAAAATGTCCCAATAATTTCCATGTGGGTATATAAGAGATAACATCCAAATAGTATTTGTTAAATAATAAATTGGTAAACCTAGATTAATCGGACACAAATATGGTTAAATAATATAGTCTGGTTAAAGAGAGGTAATTTTATATATCGTATTAGTTTTTTTTTAGTTCACAATGTGGACCCTTGTGTTTTTAAGAAATAAATGTTTTTTTTGTCAAAGAACTCTATAACGAACTGTTTTATAAAACTATACTCGTATTAAACATTGTCTTTGTTAGTCTAAACATGTAAATTGTTATTTAGGCTTTTTACTACAAATTCATCTCTTTCCATATCCCATTCACAAAAAAATACATTAATACTTTTAAAGTGTAAAATAATCCATCTGATATCTGTATTAAATGTTTTTCTGAATAGATAAACTTGGTGAATTTGAAGAGAAGTGTCTATAATAAAACTTCTATCCGCTCCTTTACGTCATAACCATAGATATCATATCTTTGTTTTCTATCGTACCGACATTGTTTTCTATTGTTAACAAGATAAATGACCGACAAAAATACGTTGTAATGATTTAATTTTGAATCAGTATTATTTCCCTCATCTGCATTCTTCAATGGCAGGCTTTTCATGGATCAGAAAATACGTAAACAATGGTTTATTTTGAAAGGCCGAAACAATCACCATTATTTGAATATTAATCATATAATTTATATATTTTCAGATGGGCAACGAGACGCCAAGTATCCTGTTCTTATATACATTCATGGAGAATCATTCGAGTGGAATTCAGGAAATCCTTACGATGGCTCAGTGCTGGCCAGCTATTCTAGTATGGTCGTCATTACCATCAATTACAGGCTAGGATTGTTCGGTAAGGAAATGTAATGAAAATATACAATTTCGAGATTTAATTCGTATTATTAATTTGAAGGTTTCTTGAATGCCAACCCAACGCCACATTTAAAAGCCCGGGTGGCAAACTACGGGCTGATGGATCAAATAGCTGCTCTTCACTGGGTCCAGCAAAATATTGAACTATTTGGGGGAGACCCATCCAGCGTGACCCTCTTGGGCCATGGATCCGGTGCAGCCTGCATCAATTTCCTCATGATATCACCTACGGTCATGCCAGGTAAATTAAATTTATTCATCCCTTCCAAAGGGCCCAGAATATGCCTTAACTTTTTTTAAATAAATATTATAGTCAAAAAAGATTTAACTGAACAATCGTTCGTTAGCTAAATGCATTTTCTCCATCAAACGTGTGCTTTTTGTTCGGACATATTTCACGATAAGAGACATTCATTACCCAAGTTTACCGGCGGAGTTCGCGCCAAAATTACTTTTTCCCAACTTAGCTCTTCTCTTAATATGACACCGAAATAATATATATTCATTAATTGCTGCTAAATAAGAATCAGCTGGATTTATTTATATTTAAAAATACGATTATGTGCATTTATAATAAAAAATGAACTTAATATTTATTTCTCATTAAAATTTTTTGACTTCGGTATCTAATATAAAAATGAGCTTTTTTATCATCAATAACTACTTCGAATTATGAGAAAATTAATAATTTCCTTCATATCTGACAATCAGCTTAACATCTTAGGGGATAAGATGTGTAGATATTAAGTGTTTATCCAGATTTAACTCTGATTTTCTAGAATGTAAGGTAAATACTGTGAAGATTAATACATATAAGTCGGACAAAACCGCCATATCGACGTCCAATGAAACTAATAATAATATAGATAATCGACAGATGATAAATTAATTCACACGTCATTGTAGCTAAAAATAAATTCTAAAAACCCCTCAAGGCTTATGTGTCTGTATTTATAAAAAAAATACTTGCACTTATGAATATATTTTATGTAAAATAGAAAAGAGCAATAAGTTAACAAATCACGTGTAAAATATTTAAGAGCGCACTCTTTTTGACATTTTAATTTGATTTCAACACACGCGATTATAGGTTAACAATTGACACCTTGAACTAGTAAATAATATACAGCGTCAAATACAATGGTTTACTACTGTTGGAAAACTGGTTCTAATAATAAGTGAACTCTTATGTATAAATTAAAAAAATATATCGCTTTATTACCTACTTAAAAGGTTCAATTCTCTGTGCCAAATCGTATCGAGTAATATATTCGTAGATGTCAATTGAAACAGAAAACTGACGCAAATAGTGCATATTCATTGCACATTTTCTGCTTTGTAAGAATGTTCAATTTATGGTAAATGTGGGTCAGCCAAGTTTGTATTGTTGTGGTCATTGTGTTGCGGTGAAACATGAAGTCCATAAAGTAAGGAAGTAGTGAAAAGACACGCGACCATGTTCCACTCGATTTGCCATGTCCTCCTTCAGGAGTAAATAAGCATTCCTGAAAAGAGTGCGCGCATTGAATTGCAAATATATTATATACATTCTGAAATCGCTTTTGAAAGAACGTCGCGTCGCGTCGTGACGTCTGGAGCGTCTGTTATTTCCATTATTATCTTTGTTTGTCTATGCAAAAAAAACATAGCTCTTGTTTTTATAACATACGAACGTAGCCTTTAAGCTAAATATGCCGTGTAATAAAAAAACGCCAAACAACATTGCGACATAACAACCCTTTGACAAACATACTCACTAAATTCATACATTACTTCAGAACTATGGTAATAATACCTTGAAACCATTTTCTCAAGACTCAATTGATGGAATTAGGCATTTCAGCTTTGATAGTAATTAAGTATTACAAAAGCTAGATATAGGATGTGGCTTAATTGATTTGGGGTAGACGGTGTGTGGTTAGGTGATGTGTTTTAGCAATGGATTCATGTGGTTAGAGGTTGATTGATTCTACTATGACCACTGCTCCATTGGCTCTCACTAACAATCTACATGTGTACCGACACAATACAATACATTATGCCACTTTGTAATCATATGACTAATAGACTTTTATTAAATTTCTTTAATTTGACGCTTTTAGTAAACTCTAAGTTGGTTAAACTGTATACCTACACCATCTTGTTATAATAAACAAGCCAAATCATTTATATGCATAACATACACAAACACCATGGACAAATATAATTAGTATAATAAAATACAACATACATTCTAGTTGGTATTCAAAGCTAAAAAAAAAATTGTTTACCTAGAAGTCTTTATGAAGTTTACTGTATTTTTTTTATTATTATACAACTTTACATCTCTATGTAAAGTTGTATAATATATATAATAGTCTAAGTGTGTGTATGTTATATGTCTGTACGGATACATCCCTCAACCATTAGTGTTAGCAGAGGGAATAATAATATTTTATATATAATTATTTTACTACAATTAATACATATCTAAAATATCGAAGCGGGTATTTTAATAATAATAATATTAAATATAGATATTAAATAATGCATAATAAATGACAATACTCAAAAAACAGTATTTATCAGGAGACTCGCTTTTTAAATATTGTGTGTTATCATCATATGAAAACCGTATTATATTATTTTATTTATAAAAAACTTCAAACATCTTCAGAATGAAAAAATAAACAACTTTTTACCGTCTTATTAAAAAACCAAGCAGAACATCAAAAAACATTAACAAATTGAAAATTTCAATTTAAATCACCCTATAATTACATAATTCCTTATTCTAAGGCAAATTAGGTACATACTTACATTTACAAAATATAGAATATAATACAAAATAAACGAAAATAAAAAAAAATAAAGTATAAAAAGTGAAATAGATGTAAAAAAAGGTAAAAAACTTAATATAGTCAAATTTAATTAAATAGTAGTCCTCTAAGGATAAATTTAAAATCAATGAGGGTGTAAATATCTACTTCAGGTAAGGAGTTATTATAAAAGGACATTGATCGTCTAAAGAATGTATGGGACATTAGTTCATAATCAATTTTAAATGGAGCAATAGAACGTGAGGACATTTTTATTTAGCTCATCGAGCCATGGTAAGGCAGCTTATTTATTTTACGCAATTGTAAAATTCTTTCAAAAGTGCCATAATTATATTTCATTTCAATGTTCAAAGTCTTGAAAGTAATTATTATTTTATATTGGTTTTATTGTACCTTATAATTTCTCGTGATTTTTATTAATTTTATATCGATTTAGTCTGTTCATGACATGTTTGATTATAACAGTTATATAAGTTAATTAATATATACATAGTTATATTACCTTCCAATATAATTATATGATAAGGCAGCTTTGTGTGATTGAATATCAATCTCATTATTCACATAACAACCCAATATGGATTATTATTATTTCATATTATTCTCTAAGCGTACTATTCTCGTAAAGCTGATCTCATTTAATTTAATTTCTGTGTTATTTTTAATTTTTTTTAAATTTTGTTTCAGGCTTATTTCAAAGAGCAGTTCTATTATCAGGTTCGGCTTTAAGTTCGTGGGCTCTTGTTGAAGATCCCGTGAACTATTCTGTTCGGTTGGCCAGAGAAGTGAATTGCACAATTCCTGAAGACTTGGCCAAAGACCACGAAGAAATCGTTGACTGTCTGAGGGACTCACCCATCGAAGATCTATTGGAAGCTGACGTTTCTGCACCAAATTACCTGTCAGCTTTCGGACCATCAGTAGATGGAGTAGTCATAAAGACAGATTATGCTAAAGAGTTTCTCACGTATTTCATACCAAACGACGTTCAAGCTTACGCTGGTTCAGATCCCGCAGCAAACCACAATAAAAGAAGCGATCGAAATTCAGGAAGGAGCATCCAAAACAGATATGATTTGCTATTCGGAGTTGTCACTAGTGAAGCACTCTGGAAATTTTCAGCCCAGGATATCCAAAATGGTTTTGAAGGGGAACGGAGAGATAGAATACTCAGGTGAGTTGGCTTTTAACATTATCATTACCAATACAAATTGAAACCGCATTAATTTCATTTCCTGTGTTAGTTGATGCACAAAAAGCCTTATTTGACTCGAAACGCGTACAGAAATTCAATTTAAATTCGTTCAATGCAAATGCGCAGTTCTATTCAAATCCAACAATCATTTGTATCGTCATGTGCGGTTTCAGTCCACATATTAATTGTATAATTTGAAATCAATTATCTACATGCATCATAAATATTGCTCGTAAAATATGAGCACATATTTCAACACACCTACTTTCACACGTGGACTAATTAAATATTTATTTTAAAAATTGGATCCAATTTCATTATAAATTCGAAAGAAGTTG
The DNA here is from genome assembly GCA_022606485.1 of Agraylea sexmaculata. Lineage (NCBI taxonomy): Eukaryota > Metazoa > Arthropoda > Insecta > Trichoptera > Hydroptilidae > Agraylea > Agraylea sexmaculata. The sequence continues at coordinate 36,798 of JAGTTH010000672.1, forward strand.
GAGTTTTTTTAACGGGAGAGTTTCCATGAAACTTTATACTCAATTAAGCGACAGTAATTGGTGACAACTTTCTTTTTATTCAAGAAGTAACATGAGGTATTACTAGCAATATAATTGTAAATACAGATCAGGAACGTTTTAAAATTTCAAAGAAGTCGAACAAACACGGGGTAAAACGAGTTTATAATTAAATATACCCCCGGAGATAAAAGCTATTCATGATAGTTTTCAGGCGTAAGCACTTTATAAAAGGTTCTAGTTTCAATGCATGGAATACTTCAAGCATCGCTCATTATTTATCGTCATTTAAATTTTAACTTTGCAGCTGCAACTATATTATCAAAAGTTATTACGGACTGTTTAGTAGTTTGGTTATAACAAACAAAATGTCGATGCAAATGAAATGGGTGAAATATATCGTCAAAGTTATTTTCCCCATTCATTGTCAGAGAGACGACTAATGCCCTTTTAAAAACTGTTTTGGACAAAAATAATATTATAACAGTTACGTTTTTATTATTTTTTCACCATTCGCCTCTATTTTGTTTTGATCGTTTATATAAAAATAGTCTAACAGTTTCTAATTTGGTTTGAATACAAAAAAATGACGCGAAATAGAGGATTGAATAAATACCTAGTGATAATTAAAATTATGAATTAATAATATAATTTAGATAGAAAAGTTTATTGTCGTTGGCATATATTTAAATGTTACAAATACCCAAATAATCGAAATTATAAGAATATTTATGATTATGATAAATATCTTGACTTAAATGATTGTGTAGGTATAAAAACAAATAGTACCAAAAAGTTGAAATAATTTTTTATTTTGAGTGACAAAATCAAGTGTTACTTAACAAGCGATTAGATTAATTATATTCCGTTATGTATTGAATTTAAATTTATTCATTTTTCCTTGATAAAGATTAAAAACTATGAGACACTTTTTCTGTATTTATTCTGGACGTGGATTTGTAACATATAAATAATTATTTCTACGTTAATTGATGTAGTTTTTGTTAAGTTGTAAAATACTTTATGGAATCAGTTTGGATACTCACATTTGAAATCATTCAATTCAATCACGCAGCTAATTTTTATGTTTCTTCCACACATTAACCGATATTAAAATGATATAATATTTAATTTATTGTTAAATTTTGGGCGAATTGAATTCTTTTGGTGGACCAAAATCGACATTTTATCTCTTAACGACTCCAATTGTCAAATTTGAACGTTCTTCTCTTTGAAGTAAAGTCATAAATCCTCAGAAAAATGCTAAGCGTCGGGTTTATCGCCCCACCCTGTGATAAATCTAGACTCGAGAGACCCAGCGTTTTGATCGTTTGAGGTTGTTGTGGCTTTGTAAGATGAAATTATAAATTTTTGAAGAGGGAATATTGTGTTAGAATTATAAAAATGTGTACAAATCGTAATTTAAGAAGGGCACATAATAAATTTTATTAAGGACTTGTATTCCTGTCACATTCCTCAGTTATCATTTCCTTCCGAAACATTTTAATAATGTCACTCGACATGCAACCGTGTCTATATACTCTCCTTCTTCTTTCAACAAAACCAACCCTATTTCTGTCCCACTCACTGCCTCCATCATCATAAGGGTTGTCCCTCCATCATGGGACCACATCTTATGTACGTGAATAGCCTTGTGTAGTATTATAACATTTATATGTCCTGTTTTCCTCACAAGGAAATTTTGCAATCATAACATTCCGTGATGGATTTGGGAGCCTTTGTCTTATACTACAATACAAGCGTGTATATATTTCTAAAATAATGATATTAATATCTTAAAAATATATTTTGTCAGGACATTAAGAAATATATTGATAGGACTTCACACTTTTGCCACTACTTATTTCACTCCTGTATTGGATTTTAAAGGTATATTTCGACTGCTCCAGCAAAAAAACTCTGCGTGCTCTTAAGTCTTTATGGAATTGAGCCACATATTGTATATATGAAATGTCTGAAACGTCAAAAAATGTTGATTTTCAATCATTATTCAACCTATTAGATGAGACTTTTTCGAAATAGTAAAATAGTCCTATTTGACCAGCAACTAATGTAGATTCATTTATTATCTATAACACATTTCATGTCTCTGTCAATAGAAGGTTTTTAATCGTCAATTGTTATATTTTATAAATAATAATTAAACCGAGTGACACGTGACAGGCAGTGTTACCAGATTTAGTATGTGGCTCAGTTCTATAAAGACTTAAGAGCACACTTTTTTTGCACTTACGATATTATATGCTGGAGTAGTCGATTTCTTGTTTGATTATACGATGTGTTGTTTAAAAAATGAAAGGATTGTATTTATATCTCTTTGACAGCCCTGTTTCATCCCTATACTCTTCCCCGAGGAGCTTTCGCGTTCATTTTTCAGCACGCCTGAAAATCTCCAGCGCGTATTTTTTTCCCTTTCATTTTTTTTCCTTGGAGCCTCCATCTGAAAAAAGAGTCACGTTCATTATATACAATTTCAATATGTAAAAAAACACATAATACCAGTCCGGATACTGTGCCAAAGAATATGCGAAACTTGGCGAATAACACCAAAACAATTTATTTAAAACGAATGTGTCTTTCATTATTGTTTGTATTGTACTCGCTTTCCTTGTATGTCAAAATGAGACATCTTAGCAATACTTCGTTCTCCTATATAAAAATTGATATTTGGTTTTATTTTTTTCTGATACCGCGTTCTTTCACAATATTCAATATGTTTCAGGCGCTTCTAAAAATAGCACAATGGACTTGTGTGTTCTCTAAATGAAAAACGCATCGTTTCCTTTTGAATTTGAAATCAGACGTTAAATAGTTTATTCAAGTTTCAATTAATATTGTAGCCTGGACTCGTCAAGCCTCCGGAAAGCTGAAAACTTTACGACCCATTTACTGAAATACAGGGAATTGCGAATACAGTAGACACAGCTGCACTTTCTCATTTAAGTGCATCATTGCCTTATTTATCTGGAACTAGATCCCAACTACGCCAAAAAAACACAATAATATTAATGATTTATAAATAAGGCTTAATTTCTTCTTTAAATTGGCTTTTATTTTAATGGGCTATGTTATCTGGCCACTAACATATCAATCCGAGACAAAAGGCTAGAATTTAATTAGTGAGTCTGGAAGCGATATGGCAAAGGCCGGTTCTACCTCGGCAATGTATTCAATTAACAAAGCACGCATGGTTAAATATTTTCCTTATCTGGCTTGCGATTTAATAAACAAGCATCCTCCAGAGCTTAAATTTCAACGACTTGTTGTTTTCGAGGTAGTTTAGTTTAGTATGTGGGGCTTTTTATTAGCCCTTTGCCGGTAGTAATTCTACACACATGGTCGCTTATCTCAATACCATTTACTACACTGATAATTATAAAATTAAAACAAAATATCGTCTTCCCAAACATCAATAACATTTAATATTATAATTTTCCATGGCACTTTTATCAGATGATAAATTATTTTTAGTTATAAAATGTGTGTGGTGTGTTTGACGGAAAGTTGGATTATAAATGAGACATATTTTGATATACGGATGTAGTATTTCCCGTCTAGTGAATATTTTCCTTTGCGATCGTATTAAAACTTTAACAAATTCCGAACTTAAGTGACAACCTTCTGTTTATGTTATATATTACGAAATATGGAATTTTCTTTTATCAATATCTAATATATATTAATATCAATTTTCCGGTACATAACTCTTTTGTATTTTATATAATATACACAGTATTCATCAAACTGGGTCAGGAAAAGATGGATTTCCTTACTGACTCAGTTTACCCAAGGAAATTGACCCACCGATGAGTGACATATTCTAGTGTTGACCTTTTCTAACTCTACTAATTATAATTTTTTTCATATATAATAAAATCCCGCAGATACTCAAATTATGGCCGAAATCAATGAAGACCTCATATAGAATCAAAAATCTCTATAAAATATTAAGCTACATAAAACTAAAAATCATCTTGGGGATTGGTAAAATCTTAAGCAATGTTCTCTAATTGATATTTAGTTAATAATTGTAATTTTAAAACAGCAACGACATGAAAATGTCCCTACTAAGGGACGAAATCGTAACCATAAAAGTTATATAGCGGAACTGCCAAGGGCAAAAATGATTATTTAGTATTCAGAAGCACAATGGTTAAAACTGAGTTTATTTGTTTTTGAGAAGTATTATTTTCATTACGATTATTTCAAATAATGAGAAACGGAAAAGTAATAGTCCATTTTTTATTATTTTATGCCAAATATTTCAATTTTATAATACCAATTATAATATATCGAAATAATTGCATAATAGCTATACAAAAAATTGATTTGAATCGGTTTTTACGAGTGGAAGATCGGGAATAATATGCATTGATCCTGGTTTACTCTTCTTTCCTGGATTGTAAGGTAAATACCGATTATTATATGGATGACCTACATATGTATGTAACTAGTAATAGTTAAGATCATCGACAGAAGAAAAAATACCGTGACGCCTTCCCTATTGGCGGGAGTCCCTTTATAAGGGGTTGGCCAGGCCACCTTGGCCTTTACGGGAGAATATAGTAGAGATGGTTTCCCAGGCCACCACACAGCAATGAGTACTTAAGATCTAGTTTGCTAAGCTAGATCTACCAAGTGACTCCGGTGCCGTGAATCGAACCCGGGAGTCTTCACTCACGAATCCGTTACACTAACCACTGGGCCACAAGGCGGCTCGATCGTCGACAGGCAATAAATTAAAACGTTGTTGTGTGTAAAAAATTGTAAAAATCTTCTCACACAGGCTCCTCGGGGCGTACATAAATAAATTAATATTAAAATATTACAGATGATTCAAAAAACAGAAAAATTTGCTGTTTCAAGCCCTGGGGAAAACCACCGAAATATGATATGAAAAAAAAAACAATTACGCATTTCAAAGTGTATATTTAGGCAAATATCGCGTAACTCGATTACAATCGGACACATGTTTTTTTCATTCCAAGTGCAAATCGGCAACATTTGTCTAAATGAAAATACTAGGCTTTGAATTAATTGCATCAAAGCAACGCCTACAATCGGGTGATTTACAAACACTCTTTGTTTGCGTTACATTTGAATTTGTTGATGCGTGTTGTAAAACATTGTAATGGCCACACTATATCAAGGCTTGTACTCTGACACACCTCTCACTAAAAAGCTTACCTCATTTTGCAGGTGTCGAGACAAATTAAAAAAAATATATACTGCAGAATTAAGATTTACAATTATATAAAATGCCAGTATAAATTAAATTATCTTCAGAAGCCTCTTTTGACAGAGTAGATTGCTCTGTTGATGAGTAATAAATTATTATTTTTGATTCCGTTGTCACCAACATTCAATTGGGATTTTTATGGTTTCTTTATATTTTTTCGATTCAGAATTCCCTAAATATTTATCATAAACATTGTAAAATAAAAAAAAATTGAGGTAACTCACTTTAAACAATGAGATATTAGAATTAGATGGGTAATTTAATTATGATTCAAAATAAATTGTTTTATTTGTGTAAATATTAGACAATATATGAGGAATTTGTATCCATATTTATTTAACATAAATTATATAAATATTACAATTTCTTTATTATGCATATTTTTTACAATAATTGTGAGTACAATACATCTTTGGAAATAGACTTGGTGTACAGAGTGTATAAATCTTTTTACCTATAACTAACATGAGAATGTTGTATTTAAATTTTACATGAATAAAAGTATTAAATCATAGAAAGAATAGGAAAAACAATAAAAACCCATTTACAAATTTGAAGATTAATAAATAATAACAACAATAAAAGCAATATTAACAAAACGATTACAAAATAAAATGCTTAAAAACTAAATAACAATTTGTTTGGGTAAAACCAAATTTAATTTGAGTGGATTATTAGAAATTTTATTTTATTTTTAAAAATAATATCAGTTTTGGTAACATAAATTGGTAATCTCCATAATATTCAATTTTTATTAATCAGACGTGCGTGTTTCGTAGTAGACGAGAGAGATGAAGTATTTAACTCCTTTAGTATGTAATTAATTATCTACATTTATCGATTAGTTGAAATAGATTATTATATTAAAAACTAAGTTTAGACATATGAAAGAAACAAATAATGTTTACCTTCTTCCTTGATATACACAAAAAATTTAATTATTTGAATTGTAACTAAAATAGATAAATCCAAAACCATCTAATCACTCATGAACAATAATTATTTTGAGTTAATTTTAATAAATGATGATTATATTTTATTCTAGAAATATGAGTGTACGTTATAATATTGACTTCATATTTTGATTTGGCGTGGAAAACATGTGTGGAGAGAGAGACTTTTTCAATATGTGTCGTTGTCAAAGCCTGTCCGATAAAACTTGCATGTGTTTTTCCGCCTAGAGGTGGAGAATATACGAATATCTGTATATTCCGAATGCATAAAAATACACTAAAACAGTGTTGGATTACTGCTTTTGTATGCTAACTTGTAGGTACTACATTCAAGATATAAACATGACAATGTGTACTGCATTTTCCAATTTATACTAATATGTCACCAGGGATAACGGCAAAACTCATCAATTTGTTTTTTAATCACAAATGCGAATAGAAATATTTAGCCAACAAAATACTTAATTGGTCATAAAACATTTAACCTACATTAAACATTTTAAAAACTTGTATTATCATATTTAACTGCCTTTGTTACTCTTTTGCTAGTTTTTTTCATATTACATTTGTAATTAAATTAACAATATTCACATTGCACAAAACCATTGCTTTGTCCGTTTCCCTTTGTTTGAAATTTCGCCCCAGGCAAGGATAATATTTTCCTACAATTTAATGGGATTTAAATGAAACGGAAACACATTACAATTATCACTCTGGTTCGTATAAATACAATTATACACGGTTTTTGATTCCAAAATTTTGTCAAAATGAATTTAATTTATATATATATATATATATATATAGATATATATATATATATATATATATATATATATATATATATATATATATATATATATATGTTTGAAAATTAAATATGATTATTTTTACTCTCGTATGCTTTCTAGCAATAGAGTACACTAATAAACTAGCTAGCTAGTAAATATATTTGTAGGAAACACGCAATCGTAAATTGTGCGAGTGCATTGTTCAGTTTATCAAAGCAATAGTTTCTCGAAAGGGAAAGATATATTGTTGCAAAAAGTAAAACTATATCAATAATTTTAATTGACATTTATATGTGAAAAACCATTTAATATAACTAATTTATTAAATTATTGATAATGTTGATGTTTAGGTGAAATTCCATAATCAAAAAAATTGGCTTAAATCAATAAAATGTGACGCAAACAATTTTTGCTATTCTTTAACCTATTGTTATTTTATTAAATGGAGTTAATAAATATTCAAAATGTATACCTACTTTGGATTAATCCTAAAGTCATATAAAAAAAATCACTCATATTAATCAGGTCATTAAAATGTCTTCTAGTGAAAGACAATGGTTGAATTTTTTTTTATTATTATTAAGAGAAAACAGTCGTATGGAATACCAGAGAACCTACATCTCTGATGGAGCTTTTTTCAGAGGGTTTTTTAGACACACAGGTCACCGACAGAGTGGCTCTGCCCGACTTAATAATCGAATCAGTATTTACCTTACAATCCAGGAAATCAGAGTAAACCTAATCGGGATTTTATTAATATTATTCTTGATCTCCCAGTCGTAATAACCGATCAAATCGATTTAAAAAAATTTGAACCCATGACCACAGTATTTGTAGCCACGCGTCTTATCCCCTGAGCTATCACGCTGGTATATTGAAAAAAATCACAATACCGAATGCAATAAATTGGTTTTTATAGAAAATGAATAAATATATAAAAATGTATTTCCACGAGAATGAATATAGAGGGAGTTTATTGCTGTCGCAAAATTAGTCGTATAATGCATTATTGAAAATTTTTAGCTGGATGTTAAAATAATAACGGGCGCTTGTTGTATTTTACTTATTCTGTAAAAACAATAACGGGTCTCGGTCGGGTCCAGGGCAAAGTTAGCTGGCACGCAACAAAAATAATTCCCGACAATGGGGAATAATAAGTCAGAAAACAATATCAGCTACCCTGACCTAAAATGCATCATGGAAAAGGAAAATAACCCCACTGCATGCTGAAAGGGTGAGAATACTCTATACAGTTTACCCTCAGAACTTCCTGTTGGAGATTTCTCTCCGCCTTACACTTATGTCCGGGAAACCCAAACAAAATTGTTTTTATCATGACAAAATATTTATATATGTATATTCATATGAAGTAGTTCATACACTCACCATAGGCATTTTGTATGAAAGTGTTCACAAAGAACCCCTCTAAAAATTGTTATACAACAATTCCACACTCGGGCTTAAACATATTTTTGTAAAAATTATATTAAAATACACCGAGGAAAATGTTTAACTCGATAATCCTTTGGGTAAAGCCATCGCCACAAATTATATTGTAATTTTAATTAATAGAATGGTGCTTTATATGTATATGATAATACTAATATTTTTATAGTATATAAATAATGATGTACAAAGCTTACTTTTTATGGATCTTATGATCTTATCTTAAACGATATTATGTATAGTATAAAAAATTTAAGTTATATAATTGTAGATAAATTAAATCATATAAAAAACCAAAATATATTTAAATATATCTTGATTATTTAAATAATCAAGATTTAAAAAAATGTTTGACTTAATTTATTTATCTTTTCTTCTTCTTCTTTAATATTTCTAAATCCATTTTTAACATTTAATTTGATGATTTCACAAACATCTTTTCAACATATTTTTGTCCAATGAAAAACTTTTTGGCTTTGAACCTGGAAAATGTATAATTCGATAGTTATTTTTGTTGAAATCGTTATCATCAATCATTTTATTTAAAAATCAATATTCATCGGATGGAAATAATTACAATTAGACGTCAGAGGAGAAAATCAGCAAGTTATCGTCGTCGTCGATCCAAATTATAGACGTCCGAATTTTGTTAGGGATTGTACAGTAGTAATTACTCGCAACTTTGGCGTCGTCGTAAATTTAAACTTCAATAAGCAATCAATCCTGTCAATAATCAATTTCGGCTGCGGTTTAATTTGCCAGTCCAAAGTTTCCCGATTGAATTGGGGCAAACGTAGGAAAAACGGTGGTTTGGATAGCTAAAATTTGAATGCCTACCGTTTATTCTCCTGGTTAAGAATCTTTGAATTGAATGAATATCGTTGATAGTAATCAAATTGTTATTATTTCATACAAATAAAAATAAAGAGATTTTATTTTACATAAATAATGGTGGGCGTTATATAAAATTAACATCCTAGATTATCCATCATACAACTTAATATAAAAATATTTCAAATAATTTATATTGTATTTTTGATTCATTTAAATTAATTATTATAATATGATTGAAAAGTTTTGTTGTTTCAAAATCATTAGACAGAAAATTGTGTTGTTACTTTAATATTTATCAGGCCACAGTATTTAAGTTTATATTAATTTCTCCATTGCAAATACAAAGTTTGGTAGCAAATTTAAAGTCTTTCAAGCAGCTTAAAGCCACAAACAGGTCAAAATATACGTGATTTTGGCATTTTCTACTAACTTTAGTAAAATGTTTAGTGTGAGAAAAGCTATTTATTTTCAGCTAGAAACGACTACGGCATTTTATCTCGCCTTCATTATTCGTCTAATGAATATTACATACATTCAACAACAGGTACCAAGCAGCACACTTTTTCTATTTAATTATATCCATAGCATCGAAGGAGTCCTTAAAAAAATCATTTTATACTGAATACTTAACATTCTCTCTCGATATGAAAATTTTGCTACACGAGCTTCGGAAAGTCCATTATGAAATTTTCAATTTATTATGAAATATGGTTGGCATGAGCTTGTATATTATATTTTTCATACAGTATAAATTTTAAATAGAATTACTGAAAATAACGGGCACCTCGTTAGGGCGAGTAGGGGTTTCCAACAGAGTTGCTGTAAATCAATAGGCCTGTGGTGTGAATAACCTTTTTTTAATTACTTCCTATGAAAAAACCTCACCATTCTGACGCTTTTTCATTTAATCCTACCCTGTTGTTGAATCCAGCTTTATTTCATTAGATTTCACTATGTATTATATGTTTTATTAATTGCTCAATAAATCATTCGCTGTAAGGATGTATTGAAATTTCAAATCATTATATTATAAATCTATGCTATCTCGTCCTAATTAAGCTTATTATAAACTTATAGGAATGTAAAAAGACTTTTTTAAACATTGATTCATTCCTTTCTAAAAAAAATCATGTTGTAGATATATAAATGTGCCTCATCTTCGATTATATGCGACAAGGCTGTTAACATAAAATATTTTAATAATAGTACATAAATCTTGAAAAATCATCCCAAAATGAAAATGCATCTTTTAAATATTTTGTGTCTTAATGTGCTTATTTTGTATACAATTTGGAGGATTTTGAGAATTATCAGCCAGAGGTATAATTCTGTGTTACAACAAAAGCTTTTATACCTACTTTATAAAGTACATTCTAATATTACTGAGGGGGAAAATGAAACAAAAGTCGAGGCTTTCATTGTATTTATTTATTAAATTTGTGTTTATAAACAGTCGACTAGGTACTAAAAGCTTAGTCGTGTAATATTATGATTTTGTTATATTAGTCATATAATTGAAATACACATTACATAATTTAATTATTTACACTCGCAAATAAAATACTTAGAGATTAACTGGTTCTGTTTGTTTTTTTTATTATTATTAAAAAGATACTCAAAATATGAATATGAATATGAACAACCCACGCATATTTTATTGTTTTGAAGCTGATGTTATGAAAAATGTCCTTACTCATAATTATAACCGTATTTAATATTTTTTACGAAATTTTCATGAGATTATTGAAGGTTGTCAGTGAAAGTGTATCTATAAGTAAACTTTTATTTTCATTAATCATTAAATCTATTAAAAAGGGACTTAAACTTTTTAAAATTTTTAAAAATTGTTTTGTTATTGTGTTAATCTAAAATACTCTCAATAATAAAATTTCACTAATATTATGTCACTTCGTAGATCTAGTGTAGCAAACTAGATCAGAAAGATTCATTGTTGTGGTGTGGCCTGGGAAACCACCTCACATAAAGCCTCTTACAAAGGGATCTTGCCAATAGGAAAGGTGTCACGGTATTTATTTAATATTTTATTTATTAAAAGTCTGCCAGACATTCATATAATTCTGAACGACCAGTTTAAATATGACGTTTGCAGTATTTGTTCGGGAGAGCGGTTGGTTAATTTTTCCAGTGGATGTCCTAATTGGAAAAGGCAACATAGAATTGGTACAAATAGTATCACTATATTCGATTAGCAGTTGGTCGGGAACATGGAAAGAAATTAACCGTGTAAAATTGGTTAGCTGGGCATTTCTCGAGTGCAGCTTCCTTGGCCTAAATGACGACCGTGGTTAATGAACCAAACCATCTTCCAGCACAAATTCGTCTATATTACTACTACGAAAAATATTACCTACACCGTCTTCATTATGTCTGGCTTCATAAAGTGTCTAAAAATATATAATACTTCATTTTCTGACGAATTCTGAACAATTTTTTTCCTAACGAATATCTTATCTTGGTTGGCTTCGTTAATTTGATTTATTTCTTTATATAATTTTAATAATAAAATAAGGTATAAGCTTTTTTTTTTATAGCTGTATTATTTTTTCTTATTAATTTCAATTCATCATATTACAGCGATTATACTTTATTGAGAAAAAAACTATGTAATTATAACAAATATTTTGACAAGTCTGTTAAGTCAGCGCTAATGATAATCAGATACTTGAGTGTAATAAATCTTCGAAAGAGATTCAATCGTTATAATTTATATTTTCTTCATATAATCATTGTAAAAAAATATTTAAAATCTTCTACACACTGATCGTGTCAAACCATTATGGCTTACAAAAAAATAATAATTACGTATACGATTATTCAAATAGAGCAAAGCCTTCCTGTATGGTTGTAATAAAATATTTTAAATGTTTAAAATCAACTCTATACTAATAGTAAATTAAAATTATTTACTAAAAAGACGTTTATAATGTTTTTTGGTAGACAAAATAAATATTTTTTAAATTAAAAAAAAACATGTTGATAATATGAATACATTACTTTTTTATATTATTTTCATTTAAGTATCTTCCAGTAGTGTGATTAGTATTGGATTAAAACTCTAGATTGAGACCTCATTAATTAACGTTTTTATGGGGAAAGATATTAATGGATAAAATTTTATGTTTTTGTTAAAACAATATATTGATATTGTTCATGCTCTTTAATTAATTATAGGTGACTTGCTGTTATTATTAATTAATTTTACCTTGTTTGTATCCGTAGGACTTACGTGAGAAATGCGTACACTTATCACCTGAGTGAGATATTCTTCACTGTCGTCAACGAATACACAGACTGGGAGAGAACTATACAGGTGAGTCTTATTAGTTAAATTGTATATAATTTATTATTCCAAATGTAAAACTGGCGATAAATTCCGACAAATATAAAACGATTCACGACGGACGGGATGTGTTGATATTATTATGATAATCCGGAACACTGTAACATAATAATTTGTACAACTTCACAAAAGCGGGACAGTAGGGGAAGTTTTGAATAAAGTGAAGTAATAACATTGTGTTAGTTATGTTGACAAATGTAGTAAGGTGTTGCAAGTCATAAAGAAACACCACTTTAAACAGCTTTTATAATACTTCATGCTGAAATGTTTGTGAAGAATGCACTTTACACTGTGTCATTCTGGAATTATAATATAACAATATATTTTTTTATTTGCAGCAACATCCTATTAACATGAGAGATGCTACAGTAGCCGCTCTAAGTGATGCTCAATTTGTGGCTCCTTTGGTGCAAACAGCTGATCTTCTAAGTAATACTCCTCTACCAGGAACCACAAGGGAGTCCCCATCACCAAAGACCTTCTTCTATGTGTTTGACTATCAGACCAAGGATGGAGACTATCCTCAAGTGAGTTGCGCTTATAAGAAACCAATTAAATATTTAAGAAAACTTCCGATAGTGTTAATTCTATGACGGGAGAGATAAAGACAAGATGGAGAGTGGGTAGCAGATTTCTGCACATAAAGTTTTATTTAATCGGGGCATGTCCAAATGCTGGATGAAAACTTTCCCCTTCACCGTTGAGGAAATCTTCACTGGTTGCCAATTACTGAAGAAAAGGAGTCCCTCCCCTTAGCTAATATAACGGCCCTTGAGTCTAGACTTTTAAAGTCCTTCGCCCTCACGTTCGACCGATGCTTTTCTCCCTCATCTTCTTGGCCTTTTCGTTATCATATTCTTACCCGTCGATGATATTTCTCGAACGAGTTTCTCCAACTGATAAATTGAGCTGCTCTCTATATAATATTTTCTGCCGAAAGTTTTCCCTCGTAAAGATCAGTTTCCGCGATTCAAATTCATACACAACTATCTCCTCAAATCGGCTCTTCGATGAAGTTGTGAAATTTCATAGAGTACTTTGAATTTTATTACTTCGGATATGACTTGTAAACAGTCAAACTATTGACATAATCATTTAATCTCAAACACATAATCCACTGTTGATAATTCTCTTATTTTAATTAGTTTTATATTGTTTGTTTTATATTCATTCTTCAACATAATCACAATAATTGAACTGGATTATAATCGCAAAAGCGCTTTTGTCCATAAACTGACACATACATATGCAACATAAATCAAGCAGGGGTGAAACTTTCAAGTACTCCTAATAAGTTATCCGAGGAAGATATTCCTAAAATTCGTATAATTTAGATATGGCCTAGTGATCATATTGTGCCGGTATTAACGAAGTAAAGTATGGAAGACAGGTGCAACTAACGACCAGTCTAGGTGCATATGACATCATTACAGACTTGCTCCAATTTCCACCAAAACTTCCACAGCCATCTCTCAGAAATCGACATTTTATATGATAAACTATCATAGCGTTACTGCATTATGCGTCGTAAATCTCTTATACTGTGACCACCAGGTGTCCCAAGATAATTAATTTAATACCGGTACTGCTTAGTCTTCTTGAGCATTTAATTATCTGTTAAATAATTTAGAAATTTAATAATTTAATTCTAAAAGCCCCTTAGTTTGATCTTACTAAAATTTAGACTTGATTACTAAGTAGACAGTATACTAGACCATTTCAGTGATAGATTGAAATTTGACTATGAGCTTCTGTTATTGTATTGTGCAGTACCGTGCAAGTTGACATATAACAGTTAATGGAGAAGGGTAGGTTGAGGTGTGGGTGGGGGGCAAGTGGCCAGTGAAAATCATCAATAGGTTTTTTAGTAACTAGCTTACCTGCTACGGGTCTACCAGTCAAATAGTCTTTTGATTAAATATATCTTATACTTTTGTGGTACCTATTTTATTGTTTCACATATTTATATCGGTGTATGTGTGTTTTTAGGCGTAGTAGTGCGAGAGCCGCCAAATAACTTAATATAACATTCCTACTCCAGTATATAGGTAATTTTACGAATTTAAAGCATTACAATACATTTATTGTGCAGTCACAATGCACGCCCAGTTCAAAGATGTAACCATAGACGAATGGCTGACCCAAACTCTGTCTTCTGTCTGTAGTTCTGTCTCATTAATACATATATATATATATATATATATATATATATATATATATATATATATATATATATATATATATATATATATATATATATATATATATATCTATTATATTTCCGAATACCATTATAGCTGTATTCAGCAAGAATAGGCTAAATTTGGTGGTCCTAGGCTTCCCGGAATACGGTGTCACTAGGTATGCAATTATATACGAACAGACTGTGACCACCACAACTCAGCTCAGCACCTAGTCTTTGACTTCTTGCCAACTTTACCAGAATCGAACCTTAATAATTTATGCATTTCACGTGTGAAATACTGGAACTAATTCCAAGAAATATATGCGTATTTACACACTAACAATAGTATTATAATTACACATTACGAATGTATACTTCCTAAAGCTGGGGTTTCCTAGTTGTGTGTTGCCGTAAATATACTCCGTAAAAACAGAAATAGAGTTACTTTGCTGTAGTTTTGATCGTTTTTTTTCACCATTTTTTTTGCTCAAGCGAGGCATCATCTAACAAAAAACCGACCATAAGTCTAGCAAAGTAAAAAATCCATTACGTTAACCTCACGTGATATTTATATAATATATCTTTGGATTGTTATTTAAAAAATAACATATCTTAGGATCAGATGCAAATAACCCTCAGTGGTGGCACACACATTTTGAATTTATGTTTTGCCCGCCAATTACAAAATGTTCTCTGGTGGGATTCAAGATGCTCCATAGGAATATTGTATTTGTGCACTACGCTTTATAGCGATAAAAATATTTATATAAAAAATAATCTGCTTTACTTAAATTACTATTCAATGCATAATAAATTAACTCCTAATAGGTGGTGGCAATATTTTGTTTATTTTAAAAATAAACATTGAATATTGTTTTATATGGGAAATCCAAAATTAAAAATAAATAGAAAAACAAAATACAAAATAGCAAGTATTAGACTTTTAAATTTGTTGTAGTCCATTTGCAACCACCTTGCAACTCACTTGCAATTTGCCACAGCTTCTTGACCTGCCAATCCCAGGTGTAACGATCGATCAATGAAATAACGTATTTAATTAAGTCTGCTTCGATTGAATCTTAAAATATCTGTTCAAATTGATTAAATCAAATAAATGAATAGGTGTTAAATTAATTGATTCGCAAAATTTGCTCGCTTCGTTAATAATAATTATAGTAGAGGCGTAATAAGTATCGGTTAATGGGTTTCGATGTTTATGGGGATTCAGTACCCGCCCCGTCCATACAACAAACAGGGCCAGTTTATTAGTAGGGAAATTAGTTTAAACATGTCATTATAATCACCGCAATAATTTGAAAAGTTTATCCATAAGCGTGGACGATATTTCATCGATGTAAATTTGGGGTCAGATATTGACAAAGCAGTGCTTCGTCCTTCAACCATACACAGTCCAACTGAAAAGCACACGTTTATTTTTCCTCGGACCCTTCGTTTCCTGTTTCGGCCATTCTGATCACGCAAAAATTTGAAAAGAATTTGAACTGTACGTGATTTTGTTGGCGGAGATTTTTTCCTCCATACAAAGACCGATTGGAATATTTGAAAGGCGCTTCCTTCTTATATTCCCTCATAATGTGGCCTATTGTAGACGAGGCGCGACTCACATACAATCCACCAAAATTATACCATTCAATATTAAAAAAGACGAATGCCAGAAATACTCCTTCGTAATAAATAAAAAAACGCAATAATCAAAATGATACTTTTTATATTATATCATAATTTCTAAGCATAATATTAATTTGGTGATATAATATATTCAAACTACTTAATTTTAAGCCATAAAAAGTGGAGCAATTATTTCTGCACATAATATACTGATCTTTCTTATGAAATTAAGCCTTTTGTAAATTCAATTAAACATCACAGGCCGAACATGGTTGGATCGTTCAAAATAGACTATAATTTCATTCTAAAGCTTAAAATCTTACCACATTTTTTTAAAATATTCTTGTGTGAATTTTCAGAGGTTTCATTTTAAATAAAAAATTTTAAAAAACAATAAAAATATCTTTGAATTCAATATTTGTCAAATTAATACATTGGCTTCTTAATTTTACGATTGATATAGTATATTATTACAATTTCTTTATGTAATTTGAATCATACATAGTTTGAATTAAACAAAACATCTTATGAATTAGACTTAGGTGTACAGAGTATATAAACCTTTTAAACTATAACTTACATGATAATTTTAATATTATATTTATTTGATATGAGAGATACCTAATAGTATATAATAAAAAGAGAAAAAATAAAAACCCAATTTAAAATTATAAAATAATTTATTTCAAATATCAATCTGAATTTTAAAAACATCAATATATAACAGGGATGACTTAATTAAAAATCATATATAACTTTTGATTATTCTATCAAGAAAACCTGGGTAAGTCCTTTATAAACCCCAACTATTCAGATGCCAGTCTAATTAAACGAAGCGTGTCAAAGGGTGAAATGTTTCAATATAAAAAAATCTTTTAGCCACAATAAAATCATGTGTGATAGACACGTTTAAAAATGATTTCAGGAAACTCGTGGTTGTTATTATTGTGTGTGAGCCGTGAAAATTCTCACATTTCATTTCGCAGGAAAGTGAGCGAATAGCAAAATAAAAAGGGCGGAAAAATTTCCTTCAGACATTTCCACATAATATATACACATACCCCACAAAAAAAAATAATTCACCTCATGCTTGGTGTATATTAACACAGGTATCAATCATAGCGAGTCTCAAAATCCCGCTTCAGTCTTGTCAGCTTGTAACTCCTGTGTAAACTACCAGCGAGGAAATCTGATATCCGCTTTCCTGGATTTGATACAAAAATACCTTCTCGTCATATATATAAAAATATGCTTTCCTAGGAGTAATATTATATTGCATCTCTGCCTGGATAATCTCTTTATCGTACACAGTCGCCTTTAAATGCTTAAAAAATATTATTTTAAAATTAATATTTTATTTTATTTAATAACCATTTAAAAAAAACTTAGTGAAATCTTATTAAAATGAAATATGTGTTTTGTAATGGCTTTGATACAAGTATTTTCTTGTGTTCTTTTTTAATGAAAATATTAACGAACTATTTACTATACAATTTCTTTATTAAATATAATTAACATACAATGTTTTGATACATTGTGCTTATATGTCACAATATTAAGTTTATAGACTTAGTCTTTTACTTATTTTAATACGGAGTACAATCAATTGGTAATTAATTATTAAGTCATAACATAATTTATGAGAAAAATACAAAAACACACTTTTAGAACTACTAAAATATATATAAAACATAATAAAATAAAATTTAGAAATATAAAAACAAATACTTATATCAACGAACTTATATTTATAAATAGAGGTATATACTTCACTTCTCGACTTTCTAATAACATTACACAGTCTTTCACTTAATATGGTAAAGAATTTTAGAAGAAGTTGTATTTTTAAAAGAATTTTTTGTAAAAAAAATGTTGTTGCTCTCGAGTGTCGGATTATCGAACGTGTCGGATTTCAGGGACTATAATGTTGAAGGTGGTCACAGCCCGCGTATGTGTGAATTATATGTATAATATTTGTATACATTAGTAAAGGCTATATATAACTGTATGAAAAAAATACACATGATTCTTAATATAGGAGTGGAGTCTTATCAATTTAAATAATCAAGGAACCTTTTTTTCTAATTTTTATTTTATTAAATTAAAATATCAGTATCTTACTAGGCGTTCCGTTCTCTGGTAGTTAAACTAACAAACATCGTATCCATAATAATTTATCCAAAAGGATTAGAGAAAGGGAGAACAAAGGGCAGCTTTTCAGTTGGCCAACGGTCGAAGTTGCTAATTCCAGAGCTCTTCTCGTAAAGGCTTTATGTATGGAGTTAAGTCTTTATACCTCTGGGATGACGACCTGTGCGTTATTACCGCATTTGACGATTGAGTGTAGTTTATTAATATTATAAACTTTCATCCTTTGATTTATCTCATGACCGTATCTAATTGCCGCATGATATACCCACCCCGGCTGAAAGGATAATCAACTAAGCTAAATTTGTATCATAACCTCTAAGCCGTTTCAAAATAATACTATTTTCATAATTTTATTATAAATAAGGTGACACAACTATATTATTAAAACACGCAACGATCACAGAACACATGTATGGGAATATTGAAAAAGTTGGGTGAAATACGACGGTAATTCAGGATGGGCAGTTTTGGCCCGGATAAGTTTGTTGTTCATACGTTAGTCTATGAGTGAAAAGTTACTTGTCCATGTCGTATCTTATATTTATTTCAACACACCAAACCTTTTTTCTTGCCAGCATACATATTTTCTGTGACCTCGTTTTTCTCCAGCGTGGCTTTAGCTGGACAAAATCTTCATTGATTATGATAAACGTGGTGCGGATTTCACGGGATTTCAGCTTTCATGTGTGCTACCATCAATCTCTACCGAGATAAACTTACTTTCTGAACAAAACATACACAAATAAATATTATATAACTAATTTTGTGCTCTCATTTTTAATAAAAATAACATTTTCATAATAGAGTACCACTTTGGAGTAAATTTAATCTTTAATCATAAAAATTATTTTGATTGATGGTTCGTAGTCTTGATACTACTTTCATTTAAAAATAAACATAAATGATTTGTATCAATTACACATTTATACCTATATGTAACAGTTAACAGAACGCCCAATTGATATTGCGAATAATGATATCCAAGTTTTTTGTATAGACACAAAAAATATATTTATATTATTTAATTTAGTATATCTTCTATTGGCACTTGAGCGGAAACTGTTTTTACTAAACATTAAGTTACATTGTAATTTTTTGTATTTATTTTAATTCTTCTAAATAGCTCTACATCAATTTAAAAAATGGTAAAATTCAGAAAAGTTGAGTTTAATGCACAATTTGAAAAAAACTGTATGCAGACTTAAATTTGTTGATATATGTCTCGTTTATTCAAAACTATAAAGTATAATAAAGAAAAAAAATAACACATTATTTATCAAATTTTACGATGTATGTCTTAAACACTGAATACTGACGATGGAAAAAAATCCACCTTTAATATAAAGGAAAATCGTTTACTGTATAATCACCAAGTCTCTTTCAAATTAATTAAAACCGGAACAAAACATTATTCTGTTAAATAGACTTTAAGTTTATGTTCATTATAATTGGAGAGAATTTCGTCTTTGTGTCTAGTTTTGATGTCTTTGAGTTATTATTATTTTTTTTCCATAAAAAGGAGACTTTAAAAAAACGTCTCGTTTTACTAAAAGCAGACCGGTTTTCCCAATAAAATATTTTCACTTTAAAGTGAGCCAAGCTGAAGAGCACTTACAGTCGAAATCTTCAACAATAAATATAACCACTAACCGAATTTAGTAGACCAGTGTATATTGTATGCGGCCAATTCACAAAAAACCTAATGGAAGTTTCTCTCCATAATAAATCACAAGCCCCAAAAATATTTGAAATATCATCGTTAAACAATGATATTGGAGTGCTTCCATAATAACGATAAATAAATGGTATACATGGCCTTAAATATTCATAATATCCTGAATCAATTCCTCGCTCATTTATTTGTACATAGTTGATGATGAGAAAATATACCTGCAAACTTGTTTCAAATTGGATTCCCGATTTATTTTTACGTCTCAATAGATAAATTGCTACCCTTTAACTTATTTCGATGAGGTCTGCAAGAATCGGTGATAAAAGTGAACGTGTTTTTTTTTCAGGCCTACAAAAGCCTATGTGTGGAAAATCCATAAAATTTTATTGTTCCCAACATGCAGATGTGTCGTCGGTGACATAACTCATGGAAACCATTCTCGGGAAAAATTTATTATTTTTGTCATCCCTAATCGATTGTTAACTGCCCGATCGCTTAGCTACTATCATCAACAACCCTTTCACTCTAGTCCTTTTTGATTGAATTTCCGAGCCAAATTTATGACCTTTTATATGAATGCATGATCCATAGCCATAACAACAATATTAATAAATAATCCATAACAACATAATAGTCATAATTTTTAGCACTACGTAATTTTAATTCTACTACACGGACGTGTTGGTATTTTATTTTAATAAATCGCACAGAATCTTGAATATTATAATAATGTGTATAGTATTACTGGTTGGTTAAAGTTCGTGGAGACATGCACATTGTTCCAACATTGCAATATGGAGAAGTACTCCCTTCAGTTACCCGGGCATGCAAATTATGCCCTAAACTCAGTAAGCACATATCAGGTTTGATACTCAACTGATAATGATGATGTTAATATTACCAGAAGCGCATTACCACTACTTTGGATATGGAAAGCATATACTCTTCAATATTAATCTCATACTGGAGTACCGCTGAACGAATAAGAATTTAATAAAATTTCAGTTGCGTGTATACCACCGTTGAGTAAAGACGTATAGTAAAGTGCTCCCGCATGGTGTCGCAAGTTCGAAAGTGACGAGTGCACAAGTGACACAACCACCAAACCGGTCTTGCTCCGATTTCTCCTGTCCGGTATCATACTGTTCACTTAAATTACACTGTAATTTCTCCACACTATATACAAGACAATGGAACTGGATCATCAATGTCCTGTTGCCGCATCGACTACAAATACGCTAGATTCTTGGATCAAAGCCCCGACAAAAACAAAGAGAATATCCAGTCCGGAGACTGCCAGTAAAGCCAAACAGGCATGCCCAAATAAGAACTGGCTTGCTGTGCCAACAGCAAATCGCTTTCAACAATTGGAAGACAAACAAGAGGAGCAAGCGATTGGCAAAAATACGCCAAAGCCACCACCTATATTTGTGCACGCAGTAGAGAATATCAAACCACTGACAGACTTCTTAGAGCAAGTAGCTCAAGGAGCATACTACATTAAACAGCTGGGTAAAACCCAAGTAAAAATACAGATCACTAAGTCTGAAAAATATATACCTGTAATCACAGGTTTAAAAAATAGAGATACCGAGTTTCATTCGTATCAGACGAAAGAAAGCCGATCATATAAGGCTATAATAAAAAACCTTCACCACACGGCAGATATCGCCGAAATAAGCGAAGAGCTCGCAAGTCACGGCCATGATGTTATCAGAATAACAAACATGTTGCAAAAAACAAACAAAACCCCACTGCCTATGTTTCTTTGCGAATTGAGACAAAAAGAGAATAACAAAGAAATTTTCAAAATTGACACCATACTTAGGTGTAAAGTCGTAATTGAGCCACCAAGACCTCAAAAAGAGGTCATACAATGTAA
The DNA here is from genome assembly GCA_022606485.1 of Agraylea sexmaculata. Lineage (NCBI taxonomy): Eukaryota > Metazoa > Arthropoda > Insecta > Trichoptera > Hydroptilidae > Agraylea > Agraylea sexmaculata. Next base: position 58,977 of record JAGTTH010000672.1, read on the forward strand.
AAAGTGTCAAAGATACGGACACACCGCGAAATATTGCAACAGGACTCCGCGTTGCGTAAAGTGCGCAGGTGAGCACGCAACAACTGATTGCAACAGAACAACAAGAGACAACAATGTGAAGTGTGTCAACTGTAACGGGAATCACCCAGCAAATTATAAAGGTTGCGAAACACGCAAAAAGGTACAAACAAGCCAATTCCCCGTATTAAGAAAGAAAATAATTTCAAAACAGACAAACAACTTGACTAACACTACAACTTTCAAAACCAATGACATGCCAAAGTCGTATGCTCAAGCCACCAAAAATATCGAGCCAACTCCCGAAAAACCACAAGACAATATTATAAATAATTTAATAATTAAAATGGACAAACTCATTGAACTTGTCATGAAAACCATGGACAACATGACACAGATCATGGCAGCTCTTGTCCTAAATAAAAAATGATTCCATTATTAAAAATATGTCTTTGGAACGCCAACGGTCTTGGACAACATAGCCAAGAAATAAAATTATTTTTAAAAGAAAAAAACATTGACATAATGCTTATATCGGAAACACACTTTACCGAAAAAAGCTACATAAAAATTCCCATGTATACTATATATACGACGAATCACCCCGATGGAACTGCGCATGGCGGAACAGCGGTGATAATTAAAAACACTGTGAAACATCATCTCACTGAAAAATATGATCGAGACTTTCTCCAAGCAACCACAATTGCTGTCGGAGATACAAATAATTATGTATATATATCGGCTATTTACTGCCCACCCAAACACTCGATTAAACGAGAACATTTTGACGATTACTTCAGAACACTTGAAGCGGATAAATTCATCGCAGGTGGGGACTTCAATGCCAAACACCAACAATGGGGGTCTAGACTGGCCACACCCAGGGGGAGAGAACTGTATAAAAGTATGGCAAACAACAAGTTGACTCATCTATCGACTGGTGAACCAACATATTGGCCTACAGATAGAAGAAAAACACCGGACCTCATAGACTTCTGCGTAGTGAAAGGAATTCCAATCGAAAGACTGAGCGCAGAATCTTGCCTCGATCTGTCATCAGATCACTCACCTGTTATTATTAAATACAGCTTGCTACAACCAATTATCAAGCCCAGTAAATTTACACTCGGTAACCGTCACACAGATTGGGAATATTTTAGACATATCTTAAATGAAAATTTGAAATGTGATATACCATTGAAAACAGAAGACCAACTTAACACTGCAGTTATTCACTTTCAAAATCAAATTCATTCCGCAGTGAAAAAAGCCACGCCCAATATGTCAAAAAAAACCACACTCAACAGATGATTTTCCCCGCTGGATTCAGGAAAAAATACATGAAAAAAGACGCATTCGTAAAGAATGGCAAAATACTTGAAGCAAGGAACTCAAGAGAAAACTGAACGAAGCAATAAGAGATATTAAAAATATCCTATGTGAATGGAAAAATAAAGGGATTCAATCCTATCTGGAAGGTCTTACAGCAACTGACGCTACAGATTATTCTCTATGGAAAGCTACAAAAAAACTAAAACGGCCCTAAATATCCATACCGCCCATCAAAACGGCTGACGATAAATGGGCAAAAACTACAAGAGAGAAATCAAACGAGTTTGCGAAACATCTCAAGGAAGTATTTACACCAGCGGAAAAGATGTGTTCCCTTGAAGAAGAAAGTCACATTCATAATTTATTAGATAGTACGGAACATAAAGAAAACTATTATGTCAAAATTGGACTTCAATGCGTCAAGCATGTTATAAAATATGAAGTACGCGCAAAAAAAGCGCCAGGACATGACATGATTACCGGGAAGATAATCAAAGAATTGCCAGATATCGGATTAAGATTTCTTACCATAATATTTAACGCGATACTTAGAATGGGTAGCTTCCCTAGACAGTGGAAAATAGCAGAAATTATTATGCTACCTAAACCAGGTAAACCACCCGAAGAAGTCACTTCATATCGACTGATAAGCCTCCTGCCAATATTTTCCAAAATATTTGAAAAAATTCTACTGCGCAACATGAAACCAATACTTTTTCAAGAAAACATGATCCCTGATCATCAATTCGGTTTCAGAGAAGCGCACTCGACAATTGAACAAGTTCATCGAGTTGTGACGATCATAGATCGCTCCATACAAGAAAAAAACTACTGTTCAGCAGCATTCTTAGATATCAGTCAAGCTTTTGACAAAGTCTGGCACCCAGGCCTGCTTTATAAAATCAAAGGAAAACTGCCTAAAAACATGTATGATATTATCAAATCGTACTTGACCGATAGACAGTTTTTTGTTAAATATGACAACGAAACTTCAAATCTTAATACCATAAGATCTGGAGTACCGCAAGGGAGTGTACTAGGTCCTGTACTGTATCTAATATATACAAACGATCTCCCCAAAACCGACAACACAACACTGGCTACATACGCTGACGATACCGTCATACTCGCTTCGGACAAAGATCCAACAGCTGCCTCACAATTCCTCCAGAAACACCTTTACGCAATACAGAAATGGCTTGAAGTATGGAGAATTAAAGTAAATCAAACCAAATCGACACACGTGACATTCACAAACAAAAACAGACATGTCCACCAGTGAAAATTGGTGGGAAAAATATTCCACAAGAAGACTCGGCTAAATACCTCGGTATACACCTTGACAGAAGCCTAACATGGCAAAAACACATTAAGACAAAGAGACTTCAAATGGAACATAAAAAAGACAAATGTACTGGTTGATTGGCAGACATTCCCAACTCACACTTACAAACAAGCTATTGCTGTATAAAGCAATAATCAACCCCATTTGGACATATGGATGTCAACTGTGGGGGACAGCTAAGGATA